>JZKD02S2186563.1:186492-204875 GCA_000966675.3 Picea glauca
CTTTTTGCAGCTTGCTTTGCCACCAGATAAGAGCTGTACCTGCAAGTCTCAAAGATGCCAACTTAATTTGTGTGGCCTCATCCTTGATCTGCTACACACTGCAGTATACCTCCATTTGTCTGATCTAGTTATCAAGTTTTTCTGCATTTACGTCACCATCATATATGGGCAACTCAAATTTTACATCAAGTTTTAACAACGACATTTCATGTTTAGTCTTATGAACATTTTTCTTCTCATTAGATTTTGAACTTGAACTTGAAGAAGAAGGAGAAGAAGGAGGTGTTGATGGAGGTGAAGGAGGAATATGAGGATGGTCCTCTTCCTCTTCACTTTTTCCTTTTGAAAAATTACCCAAAACTAGTCGCTTCCGTTCTAAATAATCTTCATACAAAACTGTCACCATCTCCGACATAGCATGGAATGTTTTCTGGAACTCTTTCTCATCTTGAGAAATCCCTTCTTCCAATGCCATCTTCTCACTGTGAGAAGATCTTTTTCTCAATCCAATTAATGGATTCTCTGCAACAAGCTCACCTTCACCATGCTATAGCTTTTCCTTGGTTAACATGCAAAACTCAAATCCAAACGTCAACTAGCTCTGATACCACTTGATCAGTAGGATCTTTTAAATAACTATGGTTGAGTTTTAATTTTGCATGCATTAATTAACCATTCGATAAACTTAGTGAAAGAATGAGGAAAGAAGAGCAATTATAACAGCCATATACACATTTTCAGATCTGAAATGAAAGAATAAACATCAAACCATAACACGCAGATTGATAACGGAGTTCGGCACAACTTTGCCTACGTCTCCGGGCCTTTGTCTCTGTGGGGGAGGCTTCTTTATTTCTGTTCAAATGCTAAAAATTACATCGTTGCAATGCCAAATGGCTACAAGACTGATTTGGTCTTGTTCTCCAAGATCTCTAGAACCCTGCAAAGAAAACAGCATGCAAAACGGACATCCGGAGCTCCCAAAAATGATCCGACAGCGTTTCCACCTCAAAAGCTTCACCGCATCAACATGGCTTTGGCTTGGCTTTTCTTCAGCATAACTCTGCTCTGACTGCCCTCCAATGGCCTCAAACAGGCCTGGTTTATATAGCCTTGGAGTTGGTTTCTCAGCTCCAACTTCCTCTAAGAATTTGGCCTCCAAAAATGCCCAATATCCCCCAAAAATGGAGAGAATCCACTAAAAATAGGCATATTAATCATAAAAAAAACCAACTATGGGCATAAAAACCCACTTTTGCCAAAAATGTGGGCGCTAGCCCCCGAGCCCTGGGCGCGCACCTCTCGGCATGGTTGCATGGGGGGGTTATGTGGTCGAGCACTCATACGCTGGCCCCCCCTTTGGCGCTGGCTCTCGGTTTTGGTGGCACGTTCGTAAGCCATATGGCCACGGGCTGGTGGTTATAAAAATCCCCGCACGTTATGTGGAACGGTCCCGGGTCATATGGGACTGCCTGGGGACCAGGGGCTGGACCCCTATCCATACCGTTGCACATTGCGTTAACCCCCACATATGGTCGTATATACCAGCAATATAACCAAGGGTTGGGGCTAGGCCCCGGCCCTTTTCCCCGCCAACTCAAACCACGTTATAATTCAAATACAAAATTCGCCAAATGGTAAACAGGCACCACCCGTCGCCTGAGTGGCTAGCCCGACTTTGCGAGTCCTTTGTCCACCGGAAGGTCACGGATTCGACCCCCGGCGACATACCAATGTTTTATATAACCATAAACCAACAACCAACCATGGGGTGCCACGTGGCACCTTAACCACCAACCACATCATGCCATGTGTCAGCTTCTGATTCGCCCACATCTTCTACCACATCTTCTACCACATCAGCCACTGACGTCACCCGTGCCACGTGTCACCCTTTCAGTGGTGACATGTGTCACCTCGGGATTGGCCCAGCCGTATGCTAAATGTACAAATCTGCCTACCATGTGTCACTCCCTGGTGCTGCCACATGTCCCCTGTATGGACCTGCCACGTGTCACATGTATGGACATGCCACATCACCATCCGTACAGACTGTACGGACTGCACAGTCAGCAATTTTTTTTTCCTGTTTGACTTATCGGACAAAACGCGATATCTTCTCCATACGGAGCCCATTTGACAAAGTAAATATACCACCAGAATCAAGAAGACGAGACAGACGCAATGGCACATGTTTCGTCACATTTTGAGCACTTTCATTTTTGAGCATTTTCCAAGCCCTATCAGGCTTTAACTCAAATTTCTCTAAGACAAATAGTCCACTGTTTACTCTTTCCACTCGGCCTTCAATGTAGGTAAGGTAAGGCATTTGCAGGGCCTCTCCACTCCTGATTTGAGGGCACCCATGGAGAAATACCTAAGAATCATTGCCGGTACCATAAAATTAGGGTGAAATAGCTCTTAATCATTTCCATTACTAGAAAATGGAGGCGAAATACCTCAGAATCATTAACTTTACCAGAAAATCGAAGCGAATGGGAGGATCTAGTTCGAATTTTAAGGGGAAAAAATGGATTTCCAAGCTCTTCCCTCACAAAAATCCATGGGCTAAGGGTTTTATATATAATTTTTTGAAAATAAACTTGGGGCTATATATTTTCAAATCCCTCAAACCACTCCATGTAAATAATTCTCCCAACCAAAATTCCAAACCCCCTAATTTCGCCCATGAGGGAAATTTCCTCCCTAAAATCACCCATGAAACTGACTCTCTGCGCTAAATGACTCTTTGCATGACGCTTTTCCAAAAATAGACAAAAAATACATCTAGCTACATCATGACTATTTGTATTCCTCCATGGGGATTCAATTATTGATCAGGTATCATCATTAGATAGTGATGTGTTAATGATTTCCTTCGATCAGATATCTAAACGGACAAGTGTTTGTCGGAATCCTGCTGTAACGGATTTGATTTCTATTGCACACTCATTTGCTGGGGGATTGTGCGCGGAAAGTGGCTACTGACTGTCATGGTTGTTACCAAATAAAAAATGTCTTAGGGTGATGTATCCTTCAAAACTATCAAGTTTTTTTTTTTTGTTTGCGGATACAAGAACATACTTAGCTAATCTTGTTTCTTCTGTTCACTGGCGAGAGCTGAGTGGGATTTCTCCTCGGCCGCTTCACATTCTCTGGAATTCTTTGCATGCCTTTCTTCTAAAATCCTCTGTTGTTTGCACAACCATACAATTGTATCCTTCACATCTATGAGCTTTATTTTCAGCCACATCATGTCCCCTTCATGGTCTTGTGCTACTGACACTTCAATGGTTTTTGTCGCTAGTTGTTGTCTCAACTCCCAGTTTTCCTGGTAAAGTTTGACTATAGATAGTTTCTCTTGCTTCAACTGTTGATATGGATCTTGATCATTTGTACTTGTGACATACATCCTCCTCATTCTTCTCCCACTTTCTCGGCTTGTACTTTCAACAGGTTCCAGCCGAACAACACGCATAAGTAATTTTTTAGCAACTGATCTTGCGCGTAGATCATCTGGGATTCAGATTTCCCTAGCTTCCTTATTCTTCTTTGGCATACCCCTTCTCCAATATATCTATTGTTGGGGAAGCAGGGCTTCTAATATATTTCCTTTTTGCACAGGTCCTTCCACTCTGGGTTCTACGCTGTGTGATATCATTGTTTTCACAGGTAAAGGGAAAACTCCCTTTGTATCCTTGGGGATGCCTCTTGTGAGTGAGAATGAATCCTAGTCTCTTTGGGGATCGGGTCTAGAGATTCCACCACTTAGAGCATCCTTCCTTATGTTTCGGGAGGTCTCCATGGCACAACCACTATTTATCTTGCGCACTGTGGATCCGATGAATGCCCAAGGCGGAGAATTCGATCAACCTGAGCTTGTGAGAAAATTTTAAGATAAAGCATGAACCTGATTTGGTGAATAAAATGGGTGGATAGCATCTGGAATTTATAACAGGTCGGGTGGAAGGAGGAATCATGCTAAGGAACATTGAATTCATGGAGAATGGATGTTTCAAATCAAACTGTAAATTTTCCATAACACATCCCGGCATGTAAAGTACAGGCGATAGGGGCTACAGGGCATACATGATACGAATGCCACAATTTTTTATTCTTCCGACCTCCATAATGAGCTGATAATGGTTACTACACTTGCCAATGTGACTTCTATTACATAATTGACTCGACCTGGGGTGCGTAGTGACTCCATTTTTAATATGACCTGACTCTTTGGGAATGACATACCCGTACCATTTACACATGTTTCGACTCTGACATCCCTTTCTATTTCCAAGGGCCAATCGACCACTTGCTGACTTCGAACTTTCTATTGCTAAGAACCTCACCTCATGTACTTTGATACACAAGCTAGGACTCGACTAAGACGATCCTAACTAAATAAAAATGGCTACACTAACAACTAGCTCCAACGGGGATGATATCCTCCCTGCGATGTAGCAAAGAACAACTGACTAGGTGCCTGACCATTGGGCCTCATTTAGTTTTCATACATATGATGACATGTGAAAAAAACAAGATGCAACCTAAACCAATCGACGTAGTTCCTAAATAGACTCAACATAAATTCAAGGCCTTCACCTCGGGCTTCAATTTTCTGCTGACTTATTTAATCAACACAAAACAAAATGACTATTTATAGTGGTATGTTACTCAAATGGACTTTACTTCATCATATAGAGTTTGAGGAACCTATCATTTACAGGCCCCCAACCAATGAAATATCCATTTAATTCTTCCAGAAAATAAGAATTATTTCTGTGATATGCGCCGATTTTGAAAGGACCCATCCAAATATTGTCAAACTTTTTGTGCTTTCCTTTATCTTCATTTTGTGTGTCCCATTTCAAAACCAGATCCCTCAACTGAAACTCCTCTTTCTTGGAATTTGTGTTGAAGTCTTTCTTCATCCTCTCCTGGTGGAGCTGCGATCAATTGTACACATGTTCCCTCATCTGCTGTGTGTGAATTCACTGATTTATTCTCCTTTGTGTGTCATCTGGCTCAGCCTCTTGCTCTTTCAACGAAGTTCTGACGGGAAGCCCTAGTGAGGTACCGAAAATTGCGTCTATGCCATATACAATATGAAAAGGAAACATTGAGATAGAATTCTTGGTGGTAACCTGGTCCGTCCACAGTGCATAAATAAGGTTTTTATGCCGAGCTTTCTTATTGTCTTTCAGGAGTCTTTTGATGATCTTGGTCAGGATTTTATTTGATGATTCTTCTAACTCGTTTCCTTGTGGGTAGTATGTTGTAGAATTCCCCAAGGTTATATTGTAATCCTGACAGAACTTCTCCATCTTCTTGGACTTGAATGCGACTGTGTTTTCGGTTATGATCTTGACAGGGCATCTGAATCTCAACAAGATATTTGTCTCCAGAAATTGGATGATGATTTCATTGGTAGCTTGGTTCATGGGGACTGCTTCTATCCATTTCGTGAAGTAGTTTGTGGCCGTGATTATCCATTTGTGTTGCATTGAGGATGGAGGATTTATTTCCCCTATGAAATCCAAACTCCATTGCATGAAAGTTACTTCAACTAAGATCAAATTTAGTAGCAAGGGCTACAACTTCCTCTCCCATCGAAAATATGACACCAGTTGTAGTCGGAGACTTCTTTATATATGTCCACGAAGATTGTAGGCCAATAGTAACCCACTCTTAGGATTTTGTGCACGATGGTTTTCTAGTAATGGTGCCCTCCGTAATCGCCTTTGTGAAATTTTCTTATGGCTCACTTTGCATCATTTTCTAGCAAACAACTCAGCAATATCCCACCGGGATCTTTCCACTATAGTGAACTATCCAAGATGTAGAACTTAACCACTTTGAGCTTTAGAAATATGACCTTGGTCTTACTTAAACTCGGAGGGGCTTGCAGGTTCCTTAGCACATATATGATGTTTGTATACCATGACGAATTTACAAAATCTTGAGATACCTACACAATTGTTTCTTCTTGAGGATTCTCTGACAAATCAACGATGAATTTTATCCCATCAACGATGAAGTTTATCCCTATAGCGTCATAGTCCGATTGCACCATCAAATTTGCAAGGCCCTGACCTTTAATCAACTTCATGGGCTTGATTTTGAGATCATATTCTAGCATGGCTACTATCCATTTGCCTCTTCTTCCCTCTAGGTCAGGCTGAGTCAGGATATCCTTAACCGAATTGTTGGGCACATAAGCGATAACGTGGGAGTGTAATATTTATGTTATGAACTCCTTTAGGGCCTTCACTAAGGCATATGATTGTTTCTCCATAATTTTGTACCTTAGTCTAGCATCCCTCAATGTTCAGATGAAATAGGCTATGGGCTTCTCGAATTTCTTCTCTTCTTTCTACAACAGCATGCCGAAAATCGTATGCTCTGAGGCAAATGAAAACAAGATGAAATATTTTGTGAAGTTTGGACTGGCTAGGACAAGAGCTCTATTCAGCACCACCTTGATATATTCAAATGAATTCTTGGCTTCTAGGTTCCACTTAATCTCGTTCCTCTTTTTGAGCATGTAGGTGATATGTTTATAATCTCTACCAGGTTCGAGATGAATCTTCTCAAAACGTTTACCTTTCCCAGGAAGGATTGCACTTCCTTCTTACTACGTAGAGTGTTGATTTTCAATATTCCTTCAACCCTGCTAGGGTCTATATTAATTCCCTCTTTTGAGATAATGTACCCCAACAACTTCCCTTCTTCCATCCCGAAATATGATTTCTTTGTATTCAGTGATATGCTGAATTTTCTACACTTCTGGAAAAATTTCTTCAGATGCTTGAGGTGTTGTTTGTCAGAGGCAGAGTATACCTTGATGTCGTCCAGATAGATCACAATGAACTTGTCCTTTTCATCAGCAAATTCTATGTCCATTTCCCTTTGGAAAGCGGCACTAGCGTTCATCAGGCCAAAAGGCATCTTGGCATACATGAATGTCCCCCATGGTGTCATGAAGGTCATATTTTCCCTATCATTCGGGTGTACCATGATCTGGTTATAACCCGAAAACCATCTAACATGGACATATTCTAGGACCCCACCACCTTTTGCAGTATATAGTCCATTTTAGGAAGAGGGTAGTGATCCTTGAGGGACACTTTGTTCAAGTTTCAGAAGTCCACACATAATCTTATCTTGCTGCTCTTTTTTCTAACAGGTACCAAGTTGGCCACCCACTTAGAAAACCTTAAAGAAACGATAATTTTATCTTCGAAGAGTTTCTTTTCCTCCTTTTTTATTACCAACAACAGTAGGGGATTTATCCATTGAAGATTCTATTTGAATGACCTCTGGTCTTCTTTGAGAGGGATGACGTGCTGGATCACTTTAGTGTCATACACCTTCAATTCATCATAACTCCAAGCGAAAACTTCTGGGAAATCCTTCATGAGGTTGATGTAGTCCTTCTTGACCTATATACTGAGCGTTTTTGACAATTTGATTATTTTCGAGTTCTCCTTTGTCCCGATGTTGCATTCTTTAACTCTTCATCATTTGCAATGATCTTGGGATTTCTATCCACGTCATTTTTTTCAACAGAACTAGCCCCTCTGGGATGATATTGTTCTTAAATTGTACTATGTTCCTTCCTACTATTTGGTTCTGGAAAGGGTCTTCGTTACTGCGTGCATCCATGCTCTCATATTCAACTAGACAACACTTTTCATCAATGTTTATGTTAGTGAACTCATCGCTCATTGGAAGAAATCTCTCCACTTGCTTGTCATCCTCAAACACCTGCCAATGTTTGATATTATCGGGCACTGTCGGCCTGTGTTTGACTTCGATCTTGTATTTTCTATTTGGGAAGATAAGGATTTTAAAATCTGAGGCCAAGGTGGCCAACGCATCGACGATCTAATTTTTCTCCCTTGGGATAGTAGATAGATCGTACTCTGAAAATTCTTTGAGGATGTCTAGCACCAAATTTATGTACGCTCTTAGCCTAGGGTGTTTGGACTGATATATGCCTTTCATTTGGTTTATAATCAGCTCAGAGTCTCTGCACACTACTATCCTCTTCGCACCCAATTCTTTAAAAACCTTCAGGCCCAAGATCAATGCCTCATAATCGGCCATGTTGTTCGTACATTCGAACACAAGCTTGTATGAGCACAACTTTGTGCCCACCTCGAGGGGGCTTATCCATAAGTCGAAACCTGCTCCCTCCTTATTGACAACACCATCAAAAATCATGCTCCATGTCTCATTTTCTTCATGGTTCTTTGGGTCGGCACGCTCTGATGCTTGCCACACAATGTCCTCATTAACTATAATGATGGTTGTCAGCTCCTCCTATTCAAAGCTCAAGTCATTATAGAATATAGAGGAACCAACTTCAGTGTCGACGAAGTATATAGGATGGTTATTTGGCTGCATATTTCTTCTAACCATGTATTTCAACAATAATTCTCTATACAATCGTCTATCTTGGCCAAAGATAGGAATGGTAGCGTATGACATGTCCATTTGCAGGGTCCCCTTTAACTTTGCAACCCACGAGCTGGATAGCAACATGCCAAACTTAGGGGGTATGTCCACCATGACCATGTCCATAACCATGTTCTTTGGAGGAATTTGGGCCAATGACACGACTAAGTCCTTGATGAGGCCCAAGCACTTGAATTTCCTCGAATCAAAAGAGAAAAGGTCCTTATAGGGCTTGGTGATGTCCAAACCCAATTCGTCCATGATCAAGTTCAACATGAGGTTGTGCGATGTGCCTAAATCCAGCATGGCATTATGCAGGGTATGTCATGAACCTTTAGACTGATGTAGAATGGAGGTACATCCTCAATATCACTTGTCTCTTCAACGTGCAGACCAAACAGAATAGTAGGGTGATCGTCTTGGAAATTCAAAGTATCAGGGGTCCCTCCCATTTTCAACATTTTAATAATTTTCTCTCGATATTCACCCTTTCTAATAAGTTAATTAAAGGGGACAGAGATTTTGATCTTGGCCATTTCATACTCAAAGTTAAAAGGGGGACATGACTTCTCTACCTCTTTTTCACCCACCTCTCGGCTTGCTTCCATCGTTTTCTTTGGGTCCTCCTCCTTCGAATTTGTTTTTTCAGTCGCATCCTTGGTCATGTTGTTTGGCCTCGTTCGGATTTTGGAATGGGTGTCCATCGTAGGTTTCCTTATGGGGTTAGTCTGTTGAGGTTCAATGTGCACCTCCTTGTTCCCGAGGTTATATTTCTTCTGAAACTGCATGATGGCATTTTGGTAACCCTTCCTGAACTCTTTCGTTTCCCAGGACAATGCATCATCTGTCTCCAGCATAAAATCATCATTTTGGCTCATGTATCGATCATGTTTTATCTTTGTTAAAAACATGCATGGGTTCTTGTCATCACAACAATGCATTTATTCTTCGAACATTTGATTGAAATCCTCATCTGCATAAATGTTCTAGAATGGAGGCTTTGTTTGTTGGTCGCCCTGTTCTCTCTGTTCCCTCTGTCTGATATGAGGAAATTGACCCCTTCTGAGGTTCTGATTCCTGGGCTGGGGGTCATGTTGTTCTTGGGTAGCGGGTCTATTCCCCATGGAAATTTTCTTCGTTAGTTTCTCCATGGTCCTCATCATCAAATCGAACATATCGTCTGAGAACCAAGATGTCAAAGTTTGTGTGTCTCCTTGGGGTTTCTTATCACCTCTATTGAATCTCTGTTTGATCTTCCTTGATGCCATCATATTTACCTAGACTTAGATCGTGTTGCTCATTATTGTGTCTAGATTTGTTGATCTTATTTATCTCAACAACAACGCGAAATCGTTGTCGAAGGAGTCAGTGTATAGCAACTGCGTAGCGCTGGGGGGTGGTTGGAATTACACAAGAATCGAGTTATAAACCTTCATGAAATGGGCTGAGAATTTTTTCATCGTCTCCTCCGATGCCTTCTTCATATTATTGTACTGTGTTAATAGTTGTAAGGGGTTCTTCTTGTCTCCCCATCTACTAATGAAGGACGTCTCAAACGTGGTGAAGTCTCGAATTCTTGCAATTAGGAGGGATTTGAACCATTTACTCACCTCCGCAGAAAGAATTTGCACGAATAACCTCATTTGCATGTCTGCATAGGACTCCTCTTCTAGGTCAAAAAAATAGTTGAACCAATCCAGATGCCTCTGGGCTAAAACGTTTCCTTCAACAATGTAGAGCTTAATCCTCTGGCTGTAATTTTGGGGCAAATAATGTAGTTGGGCTGGAAGAACAAGGGGGGTGAATCTGGCAGCCATGGATCTAGGAGGGTTAATGCTTTGAGGGATATTATTATATACTAGGGCTTGGAATCGCTTCTGGTCAAAAACTATCTCATCCAAGATGGTTTCCGACTTGGACCTGAATAGGGCTTGTTCAAAGAATGATTCAAACTCAAGGTCGTCAATGGTTTGTGCATCATCTTTGGGTAAGGATAGGATACTTTCCAGGTAATAGGATGGGTCCGACGTTTTCTTTCTAGTCTTAAGCAAAATTTTCTCAAGGTCGTACATAGGATCTGTAGGGTTTGGGTCAGGATTTTCTCTGGTATAGATTGTCTTTGGAGCCAGGGTTCCTGAACTGCACTACTCAGTGCTATTGTTATTTTTGACTGGAGTCACCAGGGTAAAGGTTTTCAGCTAGTGTAGATGTTTGTCCCTCTGTTACCCTTAGGGTTCAAAACTGTAACTTTAGTCGTTCTCCCAGGGAAAATTTATTCAATTCTGTCCCCGGCAGCAACGACAGAATGTTAGCAATCTGTAAATCGATTCGACTAATAAAAAGACAATGAAGGTAACTATTTTAACCAACTTTGGGACCAGAAACTAGCCTTTTGGACCTGTAGAGGGCTCTCTTGGGAGACACTGACTCAGTGTGGGATATGGCTTTAAAGTTGTTGGCTAGATTTAACACCTTTGAAATCATGGGTTCTGGTTATATTGGGGCAAGAGAGTAAGACCTTGGGCTATGGAGTTGGTTCGAGAAAATGATAGAAATAAATGACTCGGTGACTGAAGTTGAGAGGATAAGGGATAAGAGAGAAACAATCTTCAGTGTAAAATCATTGTATGAGGCGGTGAGAAAAAACAGAAAGAAACTCGAAGCACCGCTGAGGATGAATTCAGATTTTAACTTGGAGGAAAATATTTTTTCTAAATGGCGCGAATCCTAGGACATTGCGCTGTGAATCCCAAGTTTGAAAATACATTCCTATTTAGAAAACAATAGATATGAATAAAGAGTACATGAATTATGTATGCAAAGAAAGGAAATAATACATCCAACTGCTACAATTAGAATCTTTTCATCAAAGCTTCAGGACTTTTGCATTAAATTTCGATCAGACTCAAACTACATTCAATAGACATTATCTATATTAATTTTTCCAACCAACCTGGCTTACATCGAAAATATCAAATATAGAGGTGAGGGTTCTGCTTGGGCTTCCCTACTCTTCTAATTAATATCTCTAAAAACTAGGAAACTGACTCTCCAGGTTAAATGACTCTTCTCATTACGCTTTTCCAAAAATAGACAGCAAATACATCTAGCTACATCATGATTGTTTGTAATCCTCCACGGGGATTCGGTTATCGATCAGGTCTCATCATTAGAGATTGATGTGTCAATGATTTCCTTCGATCAGATATCTAAACGGACAAGTATTTGTCAGAATCCCATTATCTTCTGTAACGACTTTGATTTCTGTTGCACGCTCATTTTTGGGGGGAATGTGTGCAACAAGTGCCTGCTAACTTTCATGGTAATTACCAAAACGAAAAAATGTACTAGTGTGATGTCTCCTTAAAAATTGTCAATATTTATTATCTATTTGTGGATACATGAACGAACTCAGCTAAGCTTGTTTCTTCTGTTTGCTAGCAAGAGCTGCACATGATTTCTCCTCGGCCGCTTCACATTCTTTGGAATGCTTCGCATAGGTTTCTTCTAACAGCCTCTGTGCTTCACGTAGCTGTACGATTTTATACTATTCCTCTCTAAGATTTGTTTTGAGCCATGTCACGATCCCTTCACGGCCTTGTGTTGATGACACTTCAATGGTTTTTGTCACTAGTTGTTGTCTCAACTGCCTATTTTCATGGTAAAGTTCGGCGATAGATAGTTTCACTTGCTCTTGATAATTTGTACCCGCTACATCCATCCTCCTCATTATTCTCCCATTTTCTTGGCTTGTACCTTCAACAAGTTCCATTCGAACAATGTGCATAAGTAAATTTTCAGCAACTAATTTTACGCGCGACTCGTTTGGGATTCAGGTTTCCCTAGCTTCCTTATTCTTCTTTGGCCTGTCCCTTCTACGAGGTATGTGCTGTTGGGGGGATAGGGCTTCTAATAAATTTCCTTCCTGTGTAGGTCCTTCCACCCCAGGTTCTGCGTGGTGTGATATCATTGTTTACGCGGGTAAAGGGAAAACTCCCTTTGTATCCTTGGGGATGCATGTTGCGAGTGAGAACGAATCCCAGTCACTTTGGGGCTTGGGCCTGGTGATTCTGCCACTTCACGAGGCCTTCCTTATGTTTTGTGAGGTCGCCATGGCGTGAAAGCTATTTATCTTATGCGTGCCGGATTCAGTGAATGCCCAAGGCGGAGAATTCGATCAACCTGGGCTTGCAAGAAAATTTACAGACAAAGCATGAATCTGATTTCGCGAATAAAATGGGTGCAGAGCATATGGAATTTATAACATATCTGGAGGAAGAAGAAATTGTGCCAAGGAACATTGAATTCATGGAGAATGGATGTTGTGAATCGAACTGCATATTTTCCATAGCACATCCCCACGTGTAAAGTACAGGAGATAAGGGCTACAGGCCATACATGATACGAATGCTGGGATTTTTCATTTTCCCAACCTTCATAATGAGTTGATAATGGTTACTTCACTTGCTAACGCAACTTATATTAACTACTTCACTCGACTTGGGGTGCGTAGCAACTCCCTTTTTAACATGACATGACTCTCTGGGAATGACATACCCGTACCATTTACACATGTTTCGACTCTAACACCCTTTTCTGTTTCCAAGGGCCAACTAGACACTTGCTAACTTTGACCCTTCTGTTGTTAAGTACATGACCTCACGTACTTTGACACACAAGCCATGACTCAACTAAAATGATCCTAACCAAAGAAAAATGGCGGTGCTAATAGATTCAACTAGTAGTCCTTAGGCATAAAGTTTCTCTTAAATTTATCCACCCTTCTATCCTAGCTTCTGATTTTAGCCTTTCCTTTTCTTTCCTTTTCTTGTCTAACTACAACTCATCCCACCATAAAGTTGTATGGAATTTAAATATTGTCACTACATTCTTGACTTTCTTTTCTTCATACACTTCTTTGAAGTCAAAGTACTTGTCCATTTCATTAATTCAATCAAGCAATTCATACATGTTATCACTTGGTAAATTTCCTAGAGGTTGAAAAAGAAGAAATCTACAAAGGTAACTTTATCCAACCGCTTTTAAAGCTAGGATCTATACCTTCCAGCTTCAGAGAGGGATCTCTCTATATGATTTAGCTTTGTTTTTAATTCAGATATTAGGCTAGGTAAATAAAACTGTAGGTTTTGTTGTCAAAGTGCTTTTAAATTGGTTGAGACAATCTACACATCCATTGGGCTATGGGGTCTGTATTTAATTAAATATGAGATACAACCAGAAACGACACAAGAAGACTTCCACAGGGAGAGATAATATACTCACTGGATCTTTTAATAGCTTAAATGATGGATAGAAGAAAAGATAAGAAAGATAAATTCAACTAAGAAGCAGTTAAGAATTTCTTAATTGAAAACATAAGAAGATAAACATTTAAAATCTTTAGAATCGGAAACAGGGTATCTAAGATAAATCCTGCAACATACGTTACTCTTAAAGATTAGCTTCAAAAAACAATATGATCACAAAGAAAGAAAGACATTCAACTTAGAAAATCAACATCACCAGTGAACACACGCAAGAATCCTGTAAAAGTGCCTCCTCTTTATTAATGGTAGATCTCTTCAAAAATAGTACAATATGATAGCGATAGGGTGTGCGAATCAACAACCCTCAATACTTCGAAAAGTGAAGTATTTATAATTCCAAAATACAAATGTTCCTGTCATAACTGATCAGGACGTGCTCATTCTATTTTTAGTCTAACTAATTTAACTAATCAAAACTGCTTGATGACTTGGTACAACTGCATGCGGAATTTCTAGGGTAGGCCGTTGGCGAGGTTCCTGCGCAACCTCTTCTAACTGGACAGGTGACTGGACCTGGACAACTCATCTGCTAATCAAGCAGATCGTAGAGTTCCTCCCATCTGATATGACTGGGCACAGTGACTTTGAGCAGTCTCCGATACACTTCATCCATTTCCGTATATTTAGCAAATGTGGGCTTTGTGAGGAATATGTATCGATTCTCATGTTGGATACTGATGTCCAACTGAAGGGCGTCCAGGAATGCTTTGCCAGTGATGCTCCCTTGTATGCCAGCAAACTTCAAACTGTCTTTAGACACTTCAGATAGTTTCTTTTTGTAATCTGGGAGTGTCATCAGCTTATCATTAATAACCTTCAGACCGGGGAGACCTCTCTTCTGGAGAGCCTCGATCTTGCTGAAGAACCTTTGTACTCCTTGGTCCATGACCTGAACCTTTTCTTCCAGCTGAAGCATTAGGATTCTCTTGGTTAAAACCCTTTTTACCTCAAGTATGGTCTATGTTCTGTCCTCGATATTTAGTTCTTCTAGTTCTCCTCTGGTCTTAGAATTTAGGAACCTGATGATCTCAATTGCTTGTGTTGGCATGTCTCCCAATTCTACTCTAATCTTCTCAATGGCCTGTTTGCTTCTCTGGACCAGCTCATTCTGCTCGAACATAATTTGGATCATTGGCCATATCTCATTTATGGACTTTATGATGTCTGTCCATACATTCTCTTTGACCTCAGCCAAATTCTTCCCTGCCACTGTTTGCTTTTGGAGCTGTTGTAGTTCTTTCTTGAGTTGCTCAGTTACCGTCTTTTCTTTAGATAGACTAGTTTGGAAAGAATTTTTGAGCTCTTGGAGGTTCTCAACTTCTTTCTTCAGCCTGCTGATTTCTGTCTCTTGCAGGTTCATCTTCTCCATGAATTTGGCAAGGTCGGTTGTCCCTTCTTGTGGTGTCCTTGATGTTGCAGATGAGATTCCTATCACTGTTGTTATGCTTCCTCCTGAGATAGGAATTGCACTCAATGGAATTACTTCCATTGGCTTCATCTGATCCTTCTCCTTTAGTAATCTTTCCATATCAGCCTCCATCTCTTTGAGTTGTGCATTTTGCTCCGTGAGGAGCTTGAGAATTTCGCCCTTCTCGCCTTCCTTCTCTACTATCTCCTTATCCTGTGAGTCTTCTATGGGCAAGAGTTTCAATTGTTTCCTAAAGGAAGCAATGTCCACATTCTTTTTCTTTATCATCTCCTCTGCAGCTTTGACATTTGAAGGATCGTAGCCGATCTTGAGGACCAGCTCCTCAAAAGTTTTGATTATGTTGTCCTTCGCGAAAGAAGATATCTTCTCTAGCTTGAGCTATGTTTGAGCATTGTTCAATGATACCTAAAATTTTGCTGCAGAAGCTGAAGCATGTGCCAATGTGTGGAAAACCATCTCCCCTATTTGTTTGTGCAGATCCATCTGATCTGCTGGATGCACGTCCTTTGCCTGGAATTCGAAGGTGGCCCTCTTGTAGTTTGAGATTACCTTGGGATCTGGTACCTGAGCTTGAAGGTAGGCCATGTGCATCCTACCCTTTTCTGTGTCAAATGCCGATAGCAGCCTATGCTGAGTGGTGGACGACTGCTTCCGAAACTGGGCATAAGTACTGCTGGTGAGGGTTTGGTTCTTTTTCTTCATCAACTCATACTTCTTGAAAATGCCCAACTTGGGCCCAGTCTTGCCTGTCTGAGTGTCTAATGGGGAATCTGAGGATTTCTTTAGCACTGTTGGGGTGATGCCCTGATAAAGGCTCGAACCAAAGGGTGGAATGACCAGCTTGATTACTGTGGTAGTTACTGTTGTAGGAGGGACTTCTTTTTCTACAATTGGACCAGGCACTGAAACTGTCTTGGGCCTCTTCGTGTGCAAATGGAACTCTTCTGATGATACCTCCATTACCGGCGGAGACGAGTCTTGTCGAGGCCTTTTTTCCTTAGGGACCTGAGGTGTGGTAGTTGGTGGCACACTCGTCGGGGGAACCTTCTTTTCCACTTGAATCTGCTGTTCCACTTCGACCAATGTGTTAGGCACCCACACTGTCTGATTTGTAAACTTTTCGATCTCGGGCTTGGACTCATGCACATACGGGATGTTTTTATTTTTCACCCGCATTTCTGAAATGATCCTGCATGGATCATAGTTCCATGGGAAACTTAAGAAAAACTTCATCTCTCTCAGCATCCGATCCTCTTCTTCTCCGGCACCACGACTGTTGCAGATGAAAGAGCCTATTTTCCCTTTGATGCGCAGCTGCTGCTTTTTCTTCAATGAGACGAAATGAATGTCGTCTGAATTCATGATTTGTATAATATACTCTAATGCAAATATTCTTACCGGTACGTACTTTGGAAGCTTATAGGGAGCCAATTCGCACCCGAAAACTCTGATCTCGGTGTGGTTTTGATACAGGAACCAGTCTCCTATCTTTGCATTGTCCGAGAGATGTAGAATTCTCTGGACCTCGTCATTTATTCGTGGCTCAGGCCTGCCGCTTAGCATGCTTACCACCGGGTGATAGAAAAGATCAATGAAAACCTTGAATCTATACTCTGTGGAGTTATGCTTCAGCAGAGAAGTCCATGCTGTGACTAGCTGGGGCCTTCCATCTGCGTCCATCTTCTGCATGGAGAAACTGAATTTATCTGCTTGAAAGTAAATGAACATGTATGCCAGTATAGAAGAATATCTGAACATGCCCTCTTTGCCAAAATTCACGAATTGTTCGTGAATATTATTGGCCAAGAAGGTGCTGTAGTCGAACTGCGTTATGGGCTTTTCATCATTTGAGAAAATGGACAGAAAAACCAGGATGGTCTCATCTACCCATTGGTCATAATAGTAACCTAGTAGGGCACAAAGGGAGGAAATGATTTGGTTACCCTTGGTGGAGAACATGGATGATGGGTAAGGGTGGTTTGTGGAAGGGAATTGAGTGGAAGTGGGGAGGAAGAGATCGAATATATGAGCTCTCTGGGGAAAGGTCATTTTCTGATATAACTCAGTGAGGATTTCTAAATTGAAAGGGGACGCAGATTCAGCACGAGGAATTTGCATCATCTGGTCTATGTCTTCGGGAGTGATGAAAAACATGGTGTCTCCGGATGAGGATACGACAGCTCGCTGTTCGGGAATATAGTGGGCTTGGCATTTCAGCACGAATTCAGGGAAATGGTGGATCTGGGGAAAAAGGTAAAGGGGAAAATTGGACTCCCATAGTCCAATTTCATCACTCTGGTCGATGAAAAATTCTCGGAGCCATGACTGGAGATCTGAAAAATCGAAGTCGCATATGGTATCTGCGATCAGTCGGTCTTTGTCGACCAATGGGATTTTGTCCAAATCGACAGGGGGCGGGAGAAAAGGATTCTCCTTTCCTTCTGCCTATCTTAGCTTTGGCGCCATATCTTGCAACAATACCTGCAAATAAAACTAGGTTAGTGGGGTCAACTGACAGTGGGTGAAGGTGACGGAAAAACAATGGAGGCGTAAGAGGTAAACATTCTGGTGCGATGAACGAATAGTGAATGAAGGAGGAAAACGGTAGTTTTATTTAAAACTGGGGTCGCTTGGGCGCGAGAGATAGGTCAGCAGGATAACGGGTATGTTATCCTGTAATAAATGGACAACGGGCCACTTGGGGGTGAGATGGCAAGTGATGGTGGCCCAAACATACGAACGGGTGACGTGGAGGCCAGGGATTGGTGGTAAAAGTCGCAATAAGGGAATGATCATGAGTGAAAGGGGTGAGGGACTGATAGCAGGGTCTGACAGCAGTTATGGGATGGGACACAACTCGAGAGAAAGTGGAACAAGTGGGGAATGACGTCCCTGAGTGACTGGGGCTATCAAATGGCATATGGTGGAAAGACTTCAGGACCAATAGATTTGCGCCACCTATGACAAGGGGCCCACCGGAGAGAATATCCATTTCGGACCCCCCCGCTGATTAAAAGCATAACATCAGAGGGGATCTGAAAACTTTTTTAGACCGTTGATCTGTGTGCCTGTTTCCAGGCCGCAGATCTTAGCGTGATCTTTAATACTCATTCCGGACCCCCCCCTCCATTAAAGGCAGAAAGGACGGGGGGGTTTCCGAAATCAAA
>JZKD02S2186563.1:205026-216892 GCA_000966675.3 Picea glauca
ATCTGGACTGCTGATAAGTGTAGGAAATATAAATCTGGAGCGGAAAAATATGTGTCGGGAAAACTTAGGATAAGTGCAACTTATGGGTTTTTTCCCAAACTTTTCACATAGATACCACCATTGGACTTCGACCAAACAATCCTTTAGGTACTTGAGACATGGTACTACATCTTTCATCAGGCTGGTTTTATTGGGGTGAAACAAATGAAGCAAAAGCAACTAACCTACATGCTAACCAATCTTCCTAGGACAATTAACCCAGATTAAACTGTTGGGTTAAGAAATTACTCTACCTTAGGGCTATCTGACCAGGATTAGACAGTCTGGTCAGATTTATTCACTAATCTAACCTAAGGGCTATCTGACCAGGATTAGATAGTCTGGTCAGATGTATTCACTACCCTATCAACATTAAATTTAAAAAGAACTTGGCCATGCTTGAAAGGTATGGCCAAGTTACTATTATTGCATGGGGATTTCATTTCAATCCTTTTATGCCCTCTTTTTCTTTTTTTCTTTTGTTTTTTTCTTTTTTCTTTTTTCTTTTCTTTTTCCTTTTTCTTTTTTCTTTCCTTTTTCCTTTTTCTTTTTTCTTTTCTTTTTTTTTGCAGAATGAAAAATCATTTGTCAAAAAAAACCCTAGAGACAGATAATATCTCAGTCACCAGTTGATTCCCATAATTTATGGCATGATAACAGCGTCTCCACCTGGGGATGGTACTTTTCCCTGTGAAGTGCCAAGAATCCTGGTTCCTGTCGTTCTGAAATTTTCTGCCTAGCAGCCTTCATTGGTTTTATTCTCAACAAATATGTAAAAAATAGTGATTAGCATTTTAGGGCCTTCTCTTTGGGCTTCAACCAACTAACTAATGTTCTTCACTCAGAAAATGCAAGTGAAAACTAAAAATTTAAAATGGTATTTACAATGGAGAGTGGAAATCCGAATCTTTTACTGAGAGGGAACGTAATGTTTCAGCATTCTGTCATTCACAGGTGCTCCTCGAAGATCTGACCCATCGACGTTATTTAACTAGTAAACATTATCTCGCCTGAAAGCTTGGATCATGTACGGACCAGTCCATAGATTATCAAATTTTCCATGCTTTCCCTTGTCTTCATTTCTGGCGTCCCATTTCAGCACCAAATCTCCTAACTCGAAATTATCTTCCTTGGTTCGTTTGTCAAAGATTTTCTTGATGCTTCCTTGGACTACTTCAGTTTTGTTGAAAACTTCTTCTCTGGTCTGTTGTAAATGAATCATCTGGTTGATCCTTCTTTGTGAGTCATTTGGCTCAGCTTGTACCTCTTGAAGCAACTTCATTACAGGGACTCCTAAAGAAGTGGGGAAAATAGCCTCTGTACCATAGACCAGCTGGTATGGTGACATACCAATTGACCTTTTGGTGGTCAGCCTGTCTGCCCATAAAGCAAACACCAACTTGTTGTGCCATGATTTCTTTCTTTCCTGCAATGTTTTCTTGATGATATTTACCAAAGTTTTGTTAGAATATTCTGCTAACCCATTACCCTAAGGGTAGTAGGCTATGGAATGTCCCAAAACAATGTGATACTAGTTGCAGAAATCTATGAGTTTCTTCAACCAAAAGGCAGCTGCATTGTCAGTAATAATCTTCCTAGGACAACCAAAATGAGACAAAATATTATTTTCAAGAAATTTGATAATAATGGAGTCAGTGGCTTGCCTGCTTGGTACTGCCTCGATCCATTTAGTGAAATATTCGGTGGCAGTAAGAATCCACCTCTGTTGGCCTGAAGAAGGGGGATGTATTTCTCCAATGAAATCAAGTCCCCATTGCTGGAAAGGAGCCTCAACTGAGATTGGTTTTAGAGGTAGAGGAAGGAGCATCCTTTTTCCTTCAAACAGTTGACACTGGTGACTTTTTGTTACCTTCTGATGCACATCGACGAACAGGGTGGGCCAATAGAATCCAACTCTGAGTATTTTGTTGGCTGTGACTTTCCATTTCAAATGGCCACCACATTCTCCTGCATGAAACTCTTGCAACACTTTATCAGCTTCATCTTTTAATAAACAATTTAACAAAATGCCTACAGGATCTTTCCAATACAAATTTCCATCTAGAATACAGAATTTCAAAGCTTTCAACTTCAAAAATCTAGCTTTAGTCTTAGTTAAACCAGGGGGAGCTTGTAAATTGTGCAAAACGTAAATAAGGTCTACGTACCATGGAGAGTTTAGAAATACCTCTGTCACGTTTGGAGTCGCCATCTCTCTCGGTTCATCTGCCACATCTAGAAAATTAATTTCAAGAGCATGAAAGTTAGATTCAGCCATTAATTTAGCAAGGCATTGACCTTTAATTAGTTTGGTTGGCTTAATCTCTATATCGTATTTTAAAATAGCAGCAATCCATTTGCCCCTTCTTCCATCAGGGTTGTCCTGTGTCAAAATGTCTTTTAATACCGTGTTAAGAACATATGCTATGGTGTGAGAATGGAGAATGTAGACCCTAAAGTCTTTTATGGCTTTTACCAAAGCAAAAGATTGCTTCTCCATGATCTTGTAATTTAGAGCAACATCTCTCAATGCTTTACTAAAGAAAGCTATGGGCTATTCATACTCTTCGTTGTTCTTTTGCAGTAACATCGTTGCTATGGTATGTTCGGACGCGAAAGAAAAGAGATAGAAATCTTTAGTAAAAACGGGACTGATCAAAATTGGGCCTTCTGTGAGCGCTTGCTTGACTTGCTCGAAGGATTGTCTAGACTCAGAATCCCACTTGATTTTTACATCTTTTTTAAGCATGTTTGTTATGTTTCTTAGGAGCTCAGCCAGATTGGGAATGAATCTTCACAGAAAGTTAATTTGTCCGATAAAAGACTGTAGTTCTTTGAGATTTCTTGGGTGCTCTAATTTTAGTATGGCCTCTATTCTGCTGGGATCTATTTTGATTCCTTCCTTTGAGATGATATGTCCTAGCAGTTTGCCTTCTTCTAACCCAAAAAGACACTTCTTAGGATTTAAAGAAATCCCGAACCTTCTACATTTCTCGAAAACTCTTCTAAGGTGCCACAGGTGTTCATCATTAGATTGGGAAAGCACAGTCACATCGTCTAAATAAATGACAATAAATTTACCCGATTCTTCCACGAAGGCAATGTCCATTGCCCTATGGAACGTGGCTCTTGTGTTCATCAGACCGAAAGACATCTTTACATACATGAAAGTGCCCCATGGTGTGGTGAAGGCGGTTTTTTCTTAGTCGTCTGGGTGAACTAGGACCTGGTTGTAGCCCGAGAAACCATCTAACAGAGATATCCAACTGGACCCGACAACCCTCTGCAAGAGGTGGTCCATTTTCGGCAAGGGGTAATTGTCCTTCAGGGATGCTTTATTCAGATTTCGGAAATCTATGCAGAGTCTTATTCCCCCGGTTTTCTTTCATGTAGGGACCAGATTAGAGACCCACTTGGAGAAACACAATGGAACTATGATCTTGGCATCGTACATTTTCTTGATTTCTTTTTCTATCAAAGGGAGCAACTTGGGATTTATCCTCCTAAGTTTCTGCCTAAACGGTTTTTGGTCCTCTTTTATTGGGATCCTGTGTTGTATGATGTTGGTATCATAGGCTTTCAAATCTTCATAACCCCAGGCAAAGACATCCGAATATTCTTTTAACAGCTCAATATATTTAAGTTTCTGTTCTGGGGGTAGCGATTTAGACAGTTTGACCATCCTAGGTTTCTCTTCAGTCCCCATATTACAGTCTTCTACCTCTTGTCCATGGGCTTCTATTTTTGGTTTCTTGGCTACATCGTTACTGTCAAACAAGTCTTCTAAAGGAACAAGACCTCTAGGTAAAATATTTATTTTCAACTGTAAAACGTCATCATCTAATTCGTCCTCACCTAATTTTACTGAATCTCTGGTATTTACACTATAAATTTCAAAATCCGAACTATTTACATTTCCATCTTCATTATCTAAATCTATATTAGTACATTCAAAATTATTTTTGCATGGCAGAAAGTGTTCTATTTGATCATCATTGCCAAACACCTGCCAGTACCTGATATTGTCGGGAACGGTCGGTCTGCATTGCACCTCAATAGTATATGGGCGAGTTGGGTGGAAAGAAATCTTACAGGTGGCTACTGATGTAGCCAATCTGTCGGCCAGAATGTTCTGTCCTTTCGGCATTACCTGCAAGTCAACTTCATTAAAACACCTTAAAGAATCAAGAACAACATTCCTATAAGCTCTAAGACGTGGGTGTTTCACAGCGTACTCACCTTTAACTTGCTTGATTATTAACTCAAAGTCACCTCTTACCATTATTTGCTTTGCACCAACCTTTTTCAAAAGTTTCAGGCTGAGCATCAAAGCTTCATACTCAACGATATTGTTAGTACATTGGAAATTTAGTTTGTAAGAATGGTTTTTTGAATACCTTCTCTTGTGATTATGCAACCAGACTCCTGCTCCTACTCCTTCTTTACTCACGGCTCCATCAAAATCCATGCTCCAGAAATCAGTGGGTAACTCTTCGGTTATCACGTTCTTCATCTTTGCTACCTCAATGCTTTCTGGGCCTTCCTCTTGACTAGATGTGTCTTCCATCAGCTGAGTTTCTGGCTCTTCCGTGTCACCATCAGTGTACAATATGAACGAATCTAAATCGGAATGAGCAGAGTAAAGGGGATAGTTATGTGGCTTTTCCTGGCTGCTGACCATGTACTTCATCAAAGTTTCTCTGTATAACCTCCTCTGCTGCCCAAACACAGGGATAGTGGCATAAGACATATCCAGTTGTAGGGTTCCCTTCAGCTTCGCCCCCCAAGACTAGGATAACAACATTCCATACTTTGGTGGGATGTCTGCCACCACCACATCCATTACCATGATTTTCGTAGGAATCTGAACCAAGGTGATGCATAAGTCTTTGATCAAACCAATACATTTAACTTTGTTGGAGTCAAATGAGTGTAAATCCTTGTATGGTCTGGTGACCTCCAGTCCCAGTTTTTCCATTACAGCTTTAGGCATCAGATTATGGGAGGCACCTAAATCCAGCATAGCCTTATGCAAGATCAAGTCGTGTATGTTCAGATTGATGTAGAAAGGAGTGACCTCACCAGTATCATCCCGACCATCTACTTCAGGTCCGAAAAGAATTTCGGGTCTATCATCAGTAAGGTTCACAGTGTCTGAATGACTTACTGATCCAATGGTTAAGGCCTTCGTGCCTATGTCAGGTTCAATGGCCAGTGCTTTAATTACCTGTGAACGATACCCTCCACTGTTCATCAACTCTGTAAGTGGGATGGGAATTTTTATTTTAGCCAATTCTCCCTCCAGGATAAAGGGTGTTGGAGTTCTGCCATGACTCATCAATTCTGATTTGTCTACCATATTCTTCTACTTAGAAGTACTAGGTGGATTAATAGGTGAAACCTCAGGCTGTGATGGCCTTTTCAGAATGGTGAGTTTTTTCTTCACGGGAGCGTCGGCATTATTCTTCTTGGGAGTTTTCTCAGTCGTAGCCTTCTTAGTAGTAGTCTTCTCAGGATCTTTCTCGGCAGATGGCTCAGGGATCTTCTTGGTCTCATCTACCTTCTGTGTTTCAGTCGTCTTTTTTGGGGAGTTTCCTTCATTCTTCTTACTCCGTAGATTGTATTGACGGTGCACCTCCAAAATAGCATTTTCAAAGTCTTGTTGTTCTGTATCTTCAGCTTCCTCACTTACTTTCGTTTGATTTAGAAGGAAAAGCTCCTGCTCTTCTTGAGTAAGGAAAATAGCCTCGTTGTCATGAATGCCCATGAGGTTGATATGAGTGTCCTCCAATTCCTCAATTACTTCCCCCCCTTCATCAGCATAGTTTTCTTGCAGAGGAGGTATGATTTGCTGATTTGGGCCCCTCTTCTCTCTTTGATCTCTAGGGTCTCTCTGTCTGATTTGAGGAGGGTTTCTCCTGAAGTTGGGATTTCAAACCTGAGGAGCAGGTGCATTGTCTCTGGGAGGATTTCTGTCTGACACAGTCATTCTTTCCAGCAGTAGTTCCACTATTCTGGTCAAAGAATCCAATCTAGAATCTGTGGTCAACGTGGAAGGTTCTTCTTTGATCGTGACTCTCCTTTCTGACCTCTGACGTGCCCGTTTCACCAACAGATTAGCCTCCACACTGATAGCGCTTTTCTGCATGTCTGCTAAGGTGGTAGAGTTTCTTTCTCTTAATTGGTATGACATGTCAGCATCAAATCCATCAGGGAATTTTATCAACGCTAGCCCCTGTGGAGGTTTAATTTCAGCTGGAATGGCATTGTACAAGTTATTAAAACGGGTGCAGTAATCCTGTATTGACTCACCTTGATTTCTTCTTATAATCTTGTATTCTGACAATATCTGGAGAGGGTTTTTCTTTACCTCCCATCTGTCAAGAAAACTTCTTTGGAATGCGACAAGGTCAGGGATTGAGGCAGCGGGTAAAGCTTTGAACCATTTCTTGACGTCTCCTGTCAGACTTTGGGCGAACAATCTCATTTGAACGTCGACTTCATCAACTTCTTTCAAATCAAAGTAATCATTCATTTTGTCCACATGTTGTTGGGAATTTACAGGTCCGGTTGCATCAAACTGTGTAAGTCTTGTTTGATAATCTTGGGGCATGGCATGCAGCGGCGCGACCAACACCAGAGGAGCATATCGAGCGGCCATGATAAGTGGAGGAGGTGTGACGACAACTTGGATGGTCGGTGAGGTAGCGCCTGAAGACGACAACGAGGACGTGGAGGGGCTAGATAGTACTGAGAGAGTGATATGAGGTTTAGTCGTGGGAGATAGAACTTCGGGGGTTTGAGGTTGCAACACAGTTGGATCAAAGATGATTTCGGTCACGAAACTGTCAGACTGGGTTCTAACCAAACTTCGCTGTGGAAAAGTATCGAGGTCAAAATTTTGAGAGGCAGGTTTCTCTGGAAAAGAGGGAGACTTATGAAGGGGAATATGACTCACTGAACTGGCAGCTAGGGTCTTTTTCCTAAGAAACTGTTCGAGGTTATCTATCACTGTCAAAAGTTCTGGGTCTGGATGAGATCGAGTGTGAACTTTCTTGGGAGCCGGAACTCTATTTGGTTTATATATATATATATTTTCGCGAGTCTGAAAATAATATGTACAGAGTTAATCAACCTCTAAACATTACTTTCTTCTCAAATTTGAACTTTCTTTTTAGGGGAAAGAAAAGATCAAAATTATCAATTTTTTACTTCTTCCCCAGTGGAGTCGCCATTATGTTAGCACTTGGTAAATTTCCTAGAGGTTGAAAAAGAAGAAATCTGCAAAGGTAACTTTATCCAACCGCTTTTAAAGCTGGGATCTAGCCCTTCCAGCTTCAGAGAGGGATCTCTCTATATGATTTAGCTTTGTTTTTAATTCAGATATTAGGCTAGGTAAAGAAAACTGTAGGTTTTGTTGTCAAAGTGTTTTTAAATTGGTTGAGACAATCTACACATCCATTGGGCTATGGGGTCTGTATTTAATTAAATATGAGATACATCTAGAAACGACACAAGAAGACTTCCACAGGGCGAGATAATATACTCACTGGATCTTTTAATAGCTTAAATGATGGACAGAAGAAAAGATAAGAAAGATAAATTCAACTAAGAAGCAGTTAAGAATTTCTTAATTGAAAACATCAGAAGATAAACATTTAAAATCTTTAGAATCAGAAACAGGGTATCTAAGATAAATCCTGCAACATACGTTACTCTTAAAGATTAGTTTCAGAAAACAATATGATCACAAAGAAAGAAAGACATTCAACTTAGAAAATCAATGTCACCAGTGAACACACGCAAGAATCCTGTAAAAGTGCCTCCTCTTTATTAATGGCAGATCTCTTCAAAAATAGTATAATCTGATAGCGATAGGGTGTGTGAATCAAAAACCCTCAATACTTCGAAAAGTGAAGTATTTATAATTCCAAAATACAAACGTTCCTGTCATAACTGATCAGGACATGCTCATTCTATTTTTAGTCTAACTAATTTAACTAATCAAAATTGCTTGATGACTTGGTACAACTGCATACGGAATTTCTGGGGTAGGCTGTTGGCGAGGTTCCTGCGCAACCTCTTCTGACTGGACAGGTGACTGGACCTAGACAGCTCATCTGCTAATCGAGAAGATCACAGAGTTCCTCCCATCTGATATGACTGGGCTCAGTGACTTTGAGCAGTCTCTGATACACTTCATCCATTTCTGTATATTTAGCAAACATGGGCTTTGTGAGGAATATGTATCGAATCTCATGTTGGATACTGATGTCCAACTGAAGGGCGTCCAGGAATTCTTTGCCAGTGATGCTCCCTTGTATGCCAGCAAACTTCGAACTGTCTTTAGACACTTCAGATAGTTTCTTTTTGTAATCTGGGAGTGTCATCATCTTATCATTAATAACCTTCAGACTGGGGAGACCTTTCTTCTGGAGAGCCTCAATCTTGCTGAAGAACCTTTGTACTCCTTGGTCCATGACTTGAACTATTTCTTCCAGCTGAAGTATTAGGCTTCTCTTGGTTAAAACCCTTTTTACCTCAAGTATGGTCTATGTTCTGTCCTCAATCTTTAGTTCTTCTAGTTCTCCTCTGGTCTTAGAATTTAGGAACCTGATGATCTCATTTGCTTGTGTTGGCATGTCTCCCAATTCTACTCTAATCTTCTCAATGGCCAGTTTGCTTCTCTGGACCAGCTCATTCTGCTCGAACATAATTTGGATCATTGGCCATATCTCATTTATGGAATTTATGATGTCTGTCCATACATTCTCTTTGACCTCAGCCAAAGTCTTCCCTACCACTATTTGCTTTTGGAGTTGCTGTAGTTCTTTCTTGAGCTGCATAGTTACCTTCTTTTCTTTAGATAGACTGGTTTGGAAAGAAGTTTTGAGCTCTTGGAGGTTCTCAACTTCTTTCTTCAGCCTGCTGATTTCTGTCTCTTGCAGGTTCATCTTCTCCATGGATTTGGCAAGGTCAGCTGTCCCTTCTTGTGGTGTCCCTGATGTTGCAGATGGGATTGCTATCACTATTGCTCTGCTTCCTCCTAAGATAGGAATTTCACTCAATGGAATGACTTTCATTGGCTTCATCTGCTTCTTCTCCTTTAGTAATCTTTCCATCTCAGCCTCCATCTCTTTGAGTTGTGCATTCTGCTCCATGAGCAGCTTGAGCATTTAGTCCTTCTCGCCTTCCTTCTCTGCTATCTCCTTAGCCTGTGAGTCTTCTGTGGGCGAGAGTTTCAACTGTTTCCTCAAGGAAGCAATGTCCACATTCTTTTTATTTATCATCTCCTCTGCATCTTTGACATTTGAAGGATCGTAGTTGATCTTGAGGACCAGCTCCACCAAAGTTTTGATTCTATTGTCCTTCGCGAAAGAAGATATCTTCTCCAGCTTGAGCTACGTTTGAGCATTGTTCAATGATACCTGAAATTTTGCTGCAGAAGATGAAGCATGTGCCAATGTGTGGAAAACCATCTCCCCTATTTGTTTGTGCAGATCCATCTGATCTGTTGGGTGCATGTCCTTCACCTGGAATTCGAAGGTGGCCCTCTTGTAGTCTGAGATTACCTTGGGATCCGGTACCTGAGATTGAAGGTAGGCCATGTGCATCCTATTCTTTTCTATGTCAAATGCCGATAGCAGCCTATGCTGAGTGGTGGACGACTGCTTCCGAAACTGGGCATAAGTATTGTTGGTGAGGGTCTAGTTCTTTTTCTTGATCAACTCATACTTCTCGAAAATGCCCAACTTGGGCCCAATCTTTCCTGTCTGAGTGTCTAATGGGGAATCTGAGGATTTCTTTAGCACTGCTGGGGTGATGCCATGATAAAGGCTCGAACCAAAGGGTGGAATGACCGTCTTGATTACTGTGGTAGTTAATGTGGTAGGCGGGACTTCCTTTTCTACAATCGAACTAGGCACTGAAACTGTCTTGGGCCTCTTCGTGTGCAAATGGAACTCTTCTAATGATACCTCCGTTACCGGCGAAGACGACTCTTGTCGAGGCCTTTTTTCCTTAGGGACCTGAGGTGTGGTAGTTGGTGGCACACTCGTTGGGGGAACCTACTTTTCCACTTCAACCTGTTGTTCCACTTCGATGAAGGTGTCAGGCACCCACACTGTCTGATTTGCAAACTTTTCGATCTCGGGCTTGGACTCATGCACATACGGGATGTTTTTATTATTCACCCACATTTCTGAAATGATCTCGCATGTATCATAGTGCCATGGGAAACTTAAGAAAAACTTCATCTCTCTCAGCATTCGGTCCGCTTCTTCTCCGGCGCCACGACTGTTGCGGATGAAAGAGCCTATCTTCCCTTTGATGCGCAGCTGCTGCTTTTTCTTCAATGAGATGAAATGAATGTCGTTTGAATTCATGATTTGTCTAATATACTCTAATGCAAAGATTCTTACCAGTACGTACTTTGGAAGCTTATAGGGAGCCAATTCACACCCGAAAACTCTGATCTTAGTGTGGTTTTGATACAGGAACCAGTCTCCTGTCTTTGCATTGTCCGAGAAATGTAAAATTCTCTGGACCTCATCATTTATTCGTGGCTAAGGCGTACCGCTCAACATGCTTACCACTGGGTGATAGAAAAGATCAATGAAAACCTTGTAGCTATACGCTAGGGAGTTATGCTTCAGCAGAGAAGTCCATGCTGTGACTGGCTGGGGCCTTCCGTCTGCGTCCATCTTCTGCATGGAGAAACTAAATTTATCTACTTGAAAGTAAACGAACATGTATGCCAGTATAGAAGAATATCTGAACATGCCCTCTGTGCCAAAATTCACGAACTGTTCGTGAATATTATTGGCCAAGAAGGTGTTGTAGTCGAACTGCGTTGTGGGATTTTCATCACTTGAGAAAATGGACAGAAAACCCAGGATGGGCTCATCTACCCATTGGTCGGAATAGTAACCTAGCAGGGCACAAAGGGAGGAAATGATTTGGTTTCCCTTGGTGGAGAACATGGATGACGGGTAAGGGGGATTTGTGGAAGGGAATTGAGTGGAAGTGGGGAGGAAGAGCTCGAATATCTGAGCTCTCTGGGGAAAGGTCATTTTCTGATATAACTCAGTGAGGATTTCTAGATTGAAAGGGGACGTAGATTCAGCAAAGGGAATTTGCATCATCTGGTCTATGTCTTTGGGAGTGATGAAAAACAGGGTGTCTCCGGATGAGGATACGACGACTTGCTGTTCGGGAATATAGTGGGCTTGGCATTTTAGCACGAATTCAGGGAAATGGTGGATCTGGGGAAAAAGGTAAAGGGGCAAATTGGACTCCCAGAGTCCAATTTCATCGCTCTGGTCGATGAACACTTCTCGGAGCCATGACTGAAGATCTGAAAAATCGAAGTTGCATATGGTATCTGCGATCAGTTGGTCTTTGTCGACCAATGGGATTTTTTTCCAAATCGACAGGTGGTGGGAGAAAAGGATTCTCCTCTCCTTCTGTCTGTCTTGGCTTTGGCGCCATATCTTGCAATAGTACCTGCAAATAAAACTAGGTTAGTGGGGTCGACTGACAGTGGGTGAAGGTGACGGAAAAACAATGGAGGCGTAAGAGGTAAAAATTCTGGTGCGATGAACGAATAGTGAATGAAGGAGGAAAACGGTAGTTTTATTTAAAACTGGGGTCGGTTGGGTGTGGAAGATAGGTCAGCAGGATAACAGGTATGTTATCCTGTAATAAATGGACACGGGCAACTTGGGGGTGAGATGGCAAGTGACGGTGGCCCAAACATACGGACGGGTGATGTGGAGGCGAGGGATTGGTGGTAAAAGTCGCAATAAGGGGCTGATCATGAGTGAAA
>JZKD02S2186563.1:228406-240886 GCA_000966675.3 Picea glauca
CGGAATACCACCTTTCCCACAAAAAACTACATTTCACAACATAAAATAAATTGTCTTTGAGGTGGATTATGGGAAAACCTGGACTCATTTTGAAAAATATAAATTGGTTTTTCTCCAAAACACGCTAAAATTAAATAACCTCTCTCATATTTTTCACAGGTGCCATGATTTGGGAGAATCGAGAGCATCTTTGATCCCTATTTTTTTGGATTTCGGATTTTCGTGTTTGACACATCTTATTTAAACCCATATCCCATACAACTAGAGATGAATTTAAAAAAAACAAGATAGGTTTTTTCTCAAAACAAGCTGATATACAAAAATCTCCCCCATATTTTACACAACTATCTTAGATTGGGAAAATCAAATACTTCCTTGGACCCCATTTTTTCAGAATTTCAAGAGGCGAATAATTCAAATTGACCGGGAAAAGTGGCAGACAAAAATTAGCAGTTACCGATTTGTAGGAGCCCATCCTAGACATCAAAACAACATTTCAATCACCTATAAGTTTGTTGCATCCAAAGTTTATGTTATTAAATCAAATCAAGCACCATAAATCTGACGAGATTTGCATGATCCCTATATTTTTGTAATCTTGAATCTAGTTACTTTAGATTTTCCTAAATTTAATCCTACTCATTAATGAAAGGATCATTTTAAATAACTTACAAATACTTTTGATTTCGAGGTATTATGGGTTGATGATATGGGATCTTTTTGAAGGATGGAACTAATATTCTAGTAGAGTTGACATAGCCTCCTTTGTTTTAAACCTTCAGTAGTACAGTTGAGGTATTTACATGATTCTTGTGTCATTTATATTGGTGAAGTACATTTTCCTTTGTTTATGTTTCTCCTTTCTCTGTTATAATTTTATGTTCTTCCAATCTGAATTATTCAATAGAAGACTGAAGGACAAAATTTGTTTTGATGTGCACTCTGTTCTTGGCTTTGGATAATTTCAATGTTTTCTACTTGAGGGTTAGTTCTAGAATTCTTAATTGCTCCAGTATAATCCGATCCCCTCACCTTTCTTTTCAAATTACTCATCAATATTAAGAGTCCAACATAGGTGCCTATATTGCCCTGTTATGTTTTTTGTAGAACTTGCCTTGATTGAACAAAGACTATTTGACACCATTGCCCAATGGCCCTCCCTGGTTGTTCCAACAAAATAATTTAAAAACCAAACCATGTACTTTCATAACTAGCCTAAAATTCTAATCCAAACAAAGTTAAATCATACAGAGAGATCCCTCTCTGAGTCTTGGAGGGCTAGATCCTTGACTCCAAAGTTGTTTTGTAGTTACCTCTGCCCATTTCTTCTTCAACCTGAGAAATTACAGAGCATTAACATAGTGGTGACCATACTAGCAAATGTTCCTCAGAAAATCATATCAAGTCCTAGATATGATTACTGATGGTGGAAAGTGATCAGACACAAGACGGCTAGATCATCCACTTGGTGACTCCAATCAACTCTGATGCATACCCCCTTCTCTCTAAAGGGCTGTATGACCTCTTGTTCTAGGATCGATCAATAAACTGAGTTGGATCGACTCTTTGGGTCATTGCTAGACCCCAACTCACTTACATAGGTTCTTTCTCCAAATGCACAGGTCGTACGAGACCCATAGGTTCTCTCCTGAGCATTGTTCGAACCTCAATGCCAAATGGGAACTATCTCTTCTCTTCTAATCCCTTTCCTTTATCTGACCATGGTTGTGGCAAATCACCTAATCAAAAGGTGTGTCATGACTTCATGTGTCGGGTCTTTGCAGGTGAGTCACCTTGATTCTCTCGACCTCTAAAATTCTGAACTCTGAGTTAGAGCCTAGATTGTGCGAGATCCTCCCTCAACCTTCACCAATATGACACCTCATTATGACCTAGACCCAACCTTCTGAGCGCTTTGAGATTTCATGCTTCGCATCTCCTAAAATCTTGCTTGCTCATTCTTCTGATACTCAAAGTTTCGAACTCTGGCTCCGCTTGTGTCAGATCAACGGTCCACAATCCCCTTGATTAGATAGCCCTTCTTCCCCCTTCGCGTATCGGGAATTCATGTTTCGTGAAGTTGGAGGATCATTCACTTCACCCCTCCGATCCCTGTTATCCCAAAATTCATGTGCACCGGATCAATGGTTCACAACTCCCCGTGATATGACTACTCAAATAAACTCTTCGCGAATTGAGACTTCATGTTTCCTGAATTGGGAATTTGTGTTTTGCAAAGTCAGAAGACTTCTCACCTATGAACGCACAATATATGAACTCTTGATATCTCCTTCCCTTGAAATGATTTAATGGTCTAGATCTCTTCTCGATCTGACAATTTAGATCAAATCATGATTTCGAAATTCGCAAATTCCCAGAACTCTTACCCCTAATTTCCCAAGTTGAAAAATACCGATGAGGCTAGATATATGGGCCACGATCTTCCTTCGATCAACGATTGCGATCAAATCATGAACTCAAATTTCGTGAATCCTCACGATCCTTTACCTCTAGCTTCCGAAATTGCGAACTCCCGATGAAACTAGATCTACAGTTCATCTCCCTCCTTGGATCAACGGCTTTGATCAAATCACGATTTTGTGATTCACGAGTTCTTATAACTCTTCCTTTGACTTCTCCGAGTCACAAATCAGCGAAATGTTGATCTCTCGCCACGTTTCCTGTGTTGATGGACGGTTTCGATGATTTCAGACTGATCAATGACTGTGATCCTTTCACGAGTTCACACTTCGTGAATCCTCACAACTCTGCCCTTCAAACTTTTCACTCAGCAAGTTAGCAAAAGGTTGATCTCTCACCATGTGTCCTCCTTGATGATGGATGGTTCTAATGATTTCAGAACTTCGTAAGTTTGATTCTCCTATAAAGTTTTAAATATTTAATGTTAGTGCACTTTACCTTAATCGGACGCTTACAATCCTTTTTGCGTGCATATCAGGCTACTGAGATATTTCCTCCTCTGCGCTTTCTCCTCGTTGTCTAGATGCTGATCGGATGGTCGAGATCTTTTCCCCTGAGCTTATGCTTTCTTTAGACTTAGAAGATTTTCAAAATATTCAAAGGCTTCGAACTTTGTCCTTCCTGTGAGTCCATTTATTGGATCTCATCCACACTTCTTGTAAAGTGTTATCCCTTCTGAGCTTGATCTCCTCAAAGATTTCGATCTCCCAAGAACTTCTTTGTTTTCCGGGAAATTCGTCAAAATCAGATTGAAATATTTCTTGAAAATAATTCTTCTTGCCTTCCTGGCATTCCTCTGTTTCATTCCTTTGACTTCTTACGGAGTCGCTTTGACATTGAGTCAAATTGTATATCTGTGCACTCCTTGTAGCAGATTCTTACGCGAGATCTAGATTCTTGTGGATGACTGTGCATTTCTTGCAAAGGAAATCTTATGCTATTTCTTCTAAGATTTATGAGTCGAAACATACCTTGTCAAATCACTCCTTTGTGGACTATGTTCACACCTTGCACCACTCATGAAGAAAAGAGATTTAAATGTTATGCAAGCATTTCAAGGCTACATACACTCATAGCAAGATTCAATTATTGTTGAAAATATTACAACAACAACATGGAAATTGCAAACAATATTCACACCATACATTGGATCAATTTTCCTCTATTATCTTCATTCAAAATCAAGAAAATGGTTACAAAAAAATTCAAACAACAATCATCACTCTGAATTTCCTACTTTCTTGCAACTATCGTAACCATCCCTTTAGGGTGTAAAAAACCTCTCTTTATACAAAAGAAAACAAACTAACTTCTACCTAATTGCAGTCACATCGACACTAGGGTTAAACTCCCAGGTCACACATGCTCATTTTATCTCCATGCACATGAGCTTTCCTCTTTTGTTTTCTATCATGTTCAAAGGATTGCAATACCGAATAGCGTCTGACACTCCAGATTGGTTCTCAGACGCTGATTTGTCCTACCATATGTACCTGCTAACAATGCTCTTGCGTCATACTCCCCTGGGAAAAAATTCATGGACTCCTATCAATGAGCTCCTTCACCAACTTTCCATGCTTTTGGATATCAACTTCACTCTCCCAACTGGCATCTTCTATTGGGTGTCCCTTCCATTTGAACAGATATTCAAAATAGGTCTTCCTTATGGTCTTCTTACTAATCCCTTAATCTGGATATGGAGCTTCTACATCAAAATCTTCTACTCTAACACTTAAAATCTCACTCTGTCCCAAGTATCTTAACTCAGCTACTCCACTGGGTTGCATTCCATACAGTATTTGGAATGGATCTTCCTAGTTCTCCTATTTGGTGAGTTGTTCTATGTAAACTCTACTTGTGGTAGAATATGATCCCATTGATTATGGTGCTCGGTAACCAGACTCCTCAATAAGTTTCCCAAACTTCTGGTTACCACCTTAGTTTTTCCATCTGTCTGAGGGTGATAAGATGAGCTGAAGGAAAAATCTATCCCTAACTTCTTCCACAGTGTTCTCCAAAAATGACCAACAAATTTGGTGTCTCTATCTGAGACAATGCTTTTGGGTAGGGCGTGAAGAATCACAACTTCCTTAAAGAACATATTCGCAACATGTGTTTCATCACTGGTCTTCTCGCATGGGATAATGTTTTCCATCTTTGAAAATCTTTCCACCACCACAAATATGGAATCAAATCCTTTTTGCATTCTTGGTAGTCCCAAAAAAAATCCATTCTTATTGCATCCCAAGGCCTCTCTGTTATGGGAAATGGTTGATACAATCTAGTGTTATGTATTTTACCCTTTCCATGTTGGCATATTATACATATGTTCACAAATTTTATCACTTCTATTCTCATACCTGGCCAATAATATGAACTACTCATTTGTGAAAATATCTTATCATGGCTGAAATTTCCAGCCAATCCTCCACTATGTTTTTCCTTCAAAAGGTTATCCCTCATTGATCATTTTTGTATGCACAATTGATTGCCTTTGAAAAAAAATCCATATTGAAACATATACTCCATGGATGGGAAAGTCATTAGCTCCTGCTCATGTCTCCCTCTGCTATGTTATTGAGATCCTCCAGGATCCCATACTTCCTCTTGGAGCTCTTCATCTGCTCATTTTCCTTGATTCTTCCTTTGTTTTTGTTGCTTTTCTTCTCTGCTGCTATGGCAGGTCCTCCTCTATTCAACCTCCTCCTACTGACAATTTCTTGTGCTGACCTGAACATCATCCTTGTGATTTCTTTGATCACCTTGTCCAGTTGTTCAACTGGATCATCCTTGTTTTGTAGACTATTTCGCTGCACTTCCTTCTTGTCAATGGGTAGGTCAACCTAATCTCCCTTGATGCCTTCATCTCCTGAGGCTTTTTCTTGCCACTCTACTACAAACTCCAGTTCTGCAGTCTCATCACTGAGTTGTTGCTAAGCTATCTCCTCTAACATATTGTCTTTTGTCATCTCCTCTTCTGTTGGTTCAACTCCAACTTCTTCCAGCTTCTCCCCAGGCTGGTATTCTCCTCCATCTGTTTCCAATTTGATCTGTTGGATACAACTACTCTGCATATTTAACCTTCTTTCCAGGGCCTCCAATTCCTCATACAAATTAACGAAATCTATGTTTTCTGCTCCCTCTTCTACTGCAGACTCGAGTGCAGTAGTCATCTCCTGTTCAACCGCTGAGCCAAAATTCTTGATCAATTATGTTGAATTCTCCTCTCCCACAATATGCATGACTGTCTGTTAGTAGTCATCTTCTGGTTTTGGATTTTTCAACCAATCCTCCAAAATATTCATCTCTTGCTCCCAATGGGTGAGAAATTCATCTGAATTCTTCTCTTTTTCTGTTGGGGAAAACATCAGTATATGCTCCTCTTTGACAATCTCTATTGGTTGTCTTTCTTTTCCTGCACCTGCATCACATACACTGTTATCTTTAAAAGAATTTGGCTCCATGGCATCCTTCTCAGATTCTCGTTGTGCTACCACCTCATGTGTAACTCTTGTATTAGTCTTTGATGGACTATTTGGCAAGAATATTTGAATTCCCCCAATGATCAAAACAGCCCTCTGATCCTCTTCCATCAACACTCCTCGTTGATATGAACTCTCAATTGAGTTCATATCCTCTCCCTTGCCCACTTGGCAATCTGGGATTCCTCCTCTTCCCACCTGACATTCTATGAGATCCAATGATCTCTCTTCATTTCCCACCTGGAAAATTGAAATTCCATCACTACCATCCTGGAAGTCTATGAGATCATCCACTGATCTCCTTCCATTTCCCACCTGACAAATTGGAAGTTCACTTCTGCCTTCCTCGCAGTTTATGAGATCTCCCAATCCCATCTCATGGTCCACCTAGCAATATAAATTTCCACTATTGTCCTCCTGATAGTCTAAGAGATCCTCACTTGATCTCATATCATTTCCCACCTAACAATTTGAAAATCCATCTCTTCCCTCCTGGTATTTTATGAGACCTGTAACCGATCTCCCTTTTTCATCATCACTAAGATTTCTCCCAATCTATGGCTCACAAATGCAAACCAACTCTTTCTCTGTGTTACTAAGGTTTTCAGCATGCCTCAACCACTTCCTCCACTCTTGTTGCTATTTTTTGACCAACAAATTTTGAACATGCCATTTTACCTTGTTTTTCAGAGGCCATTCGTACCTCCAACGTACCTTTGCCTCCTCTTGCATATTCAACGTCTACTGTTCCATTATTTCTCTTATCTCAATGAGATCCTCATCAATTTTGGCCTTAATTTTCCTCTGGTGGCCTCCTCTTCGACCATGATCATGGCCTTCAGTAGCCATATTTTCTATCTTCAACCCTCCTGGCTATCTACCATTTGCTACACACCTTGCAACAGTCTTCACAGAGCATCAATACTCTATCTTCCTTCACCTACTATTCTACAAGTAAACTCTAGCTTCTGATACCAGTTGATGTCATTAGATTATTGATTTTCACCTTCTCACCTTTGTCTGCAATCTGTAGAAAAAATTCATCTCTTGACACTACTTGGTGTAGTCAAGTTGTCCTCTCTATCTCCTTCGCCTGAAATCTATAGACGAAATTAACTTGGATACCTCTTGATGGTATGAGACTATTACCTTTACCTCCTTCGCCTCAAATATACAGATGAAAATCCACTCTGATACCACTTGATGCATACCCCCCTTCTCTCCAAAGGGTTCTGCGACATCCCAGTCTAGGATCAATCAAGAAACTGAGTCAGATCGACTCTTTGGGTCTCTTCTAGACCCCAAACCCACTTACAGAGGTCCTTTCTCCAAATGCGCAGGTCGTATGAAACCCATGGGTTCTCTCCTGATCAATGTTTGAACCTCAATGCCAAATGGGTCCTAGCTATTCTCTGCTAATCCCTTTCGTTTACATAACCACGGTTGTGGCCACTCTCCTAATCAAAAGGTTCATTGTGACTTCACGTGTCGGGTCTTTGCTGGTGAGTCACCTTGATTCTCTCGACCTCTGAATATTGAACTTCGATTTAGAGCCTAGCTTGTGCTAGCTCCTCCCTTAACCTTCACCAATATGACCATCGCTATGACCTATAGCCAACCTTCTGATCTCTTCGAGATTTTGTTCTTCATGTCTCCTGAAAGATTCCTTTCTCGTTCTTCTGATACTCGAAGTTACAAACTCCGAGCTCCTCTGACGTCACCTTGATGGTCCTGCTTCCCCCTTCGTGTATCAGGATTTCATGTTTCATGAAGTTGTAGGATCCTTCATTCTCCCCTACGATCCTCAATATCCTGAAATTCATGTGTGCTAGATCAACAGTTCACAACTCCTTGTGATCTGACAGCTAAGATCAAATCTTCGCGAATCAGGACTTCATGTTTCATGAAGTCCAAATATGTCTCACCTCCCTTCTCTCGATATCCGAACGCTCAATATCTCCTTCCCTTGAAATGATTCAACGGTCCAGATCTCTCCTCAATCCAACGGTTCAGATCAAATCATGATTTCAGAATTCATGAATTCACAAAACTCTTACCTATGATTTCTCAAGTTACGAACTCCTGATGAAGATAGATCTATTGTCCATGACCTTCCTTCGATCACCGGTTGCGATCAAATAGCGAACTTAGATTTTGTGAATCCTCACGATTGTTTACCTCTGGCTTCCCGAGTTGCGAACTCCTGATGAAACTAGATCTACGGTTCAACTCCCTCCTTTGATCAACGGTTGTGATCAAATCATGATTTCGTGATTCATGAGTTATTATAACTCTGCCTTTGACTTCTCTGAGTCATGATTCAATGAAAAGTTGATCTCTTACAATGGGTTCTGTGTTGATGGATGGTTCCGATGATTTCAGAACAATCAACGATTGAGATCCTTTCGTGATTTCACACTTCATGAATCATCACAACTCTTCCCTTCAACCTTTCCACTCTGCGAGTCAGATAAAGGTTGATCTCTCACCAGGTGTCCTCCTTAATGATGGACGGTTCTGATGATTTCGAAACTTCGTAAGTCTAATTCTCCAGTACACTTTCAAATATTTAATGTTAGTGCACTTTACCTTGTCCAGACGACTACGATCCTTTTGTGCATAGATTGGGAGGCTGAGATATTTCCTGCTCTGTGCTTGCTCCTCATTTTCTTGATGCTGATCAGATGGTCCAGATCTTTTCCCCTAAGATTATGCTTTCTTCAGACTTAGAATATTTTCAAAAGATTCAAAGGCTTCGACCTTGTCCTTCCTGCGATTTATTTTCTTAGATATCGTCCACACTTCTTGTAAAGTGTTATCCCTTCTGAGCTTGATCTCCTCAAATATTTCGATCTCCCAAGCACTTCTTGCTTTTCCAGGAAATTCATCAAACTCAGATTTAAATATTTCTTGAAAACAATTCTTCTCTCCTTCCTAGTGTTCCTTTGATCTAGTCCTTTGACTTCTTACAGAGTCGCTTCAACACAAAGTTGAATTCTGGATCTTTGCACTCCTTGCAGTAGATTCTTACACAAGATCTGGATTCTTATGGACGATTGTGCACTCCTTACAACAGTCAATTTTCACTTCTTGCAAAGGAAATATTACACTATTTCTTCTAACCTTTACGAGTCAAAATAGACCCTATCAACGCACTCCTTTGCAGACTGTGTGCACACTTTTCACCGCTCACGAAGAAAAGAGAATTAAATTTTATGCAAGCATTTCAAAGCTACATTCACTCATAGAAAGATTCATTCATTCTTTAAAAGATTACGACAACAGCAGGGAAATTGCAAACAATATTCACACCATACATTGGATCAATTTTCCTCTATTATCTTCATTCAAAATCAAGAAAATGGTTACAGTAAAATTCAAACAACAATCACTACTATGAATTTCCTACTTTCTCACAACTATTGTAACCCTCCCTTTAGGGTGTACAAAACCTCTCTTTATACAAAATAAAACAAACTAAATGCTACCTAATTGCGGTTACATCAAGACTAGGGTTAAATTCCTAGGTCACACATGCTCATTTTGTCTCCACGTGTGTGATATTTCCTCTTTTGTTTTCTATCATCTTCAAAGGATTGCAGTTCCAGCTAGCATTTGAGACTCTGGATTGGTTCTCAGGCGTTGAGTTGTCCTGCCACATGTACCTGTTGATGATGCTCCTGCATCAAACTCCAATCATTTTCAAAGACTCCACTGGAGGAAGAACATGAAACATGACAAGACAATATGAAAAGATCAGGTATGAAAGTTGGAATTTTATTCAAGACATAATAGGTTTTATTTTTAAATATTTCCTCTCTTTTTTTGGTCTCGGACAAGACCATATTACTGAAACTTGTGTTGATCAAATTCAACCTGATGAGCCTCAAGAGATCAGGCCTAGTTTTATAGTCACTGTACATACTCCTACACTTGTAAATATTCCAGATAGATGCAAGCCCCTTGTCTTACCTCATATACTCCATGATTTCCCTGCAAATTATTACAAATATCTTCCCAGTTTCGATGGATAATATGGTAACATTACTACTGAGAAACACATTCAATGTTTTGAGATTTTTCTTGATCTTTTTGATGTTGAGGAAAGTGATGTCTACATCATACATTTTTTTCTATATTTGCAAGATAGAGCTAAGGAATGGTTCAAAATTTTGTTAGTTGCAAGCATATCCAATTTTCATCAGTTTGTAGAAGTCTTCCTTGGTAAATGAGAGATCAAGAGAAATCATTTTTCTTATTTTAGAAGAGTATGATCACTTGAAAAGACATCCAGGAGAAACAACACAACACTTTTCAGCTAGGTTCAATCAAGTTTACAATTCAATGCATGATGATATAAAACCTCCTCCTGATTTAGCTCTCTTACACTACCCAGATGCCTTTGATCCATAAACGACATTTCAATTGACAGAAATGAACACTACAATCCTCAAGGAAATGAAGGATAATGCAATAAGTGTGGCTAATTTGTTGATCAAAAGGTCAAGGTTGAAGGCAGAAGAAAGAAAGAACATACAAAAAAAGCATCCAACATCTTCAGAGGTGGAGCTAGACATTTTGGCAAACACAATGAAAGAGTTGATGCAAAAGGTTATGATAAGAGAAGAACTTGATGTTCAAAGACATCATGTTCCATTCGTTACAGAGAAATAAAGGGTCACTGTTCCCAAGGATTTTGTAGCTCACCCTTGGTATCTTAGATCAAATTTAATGATTATTTTATGTATTCAATTCACAACATGGTCAATGATGAAATTCAAAATCAACCTGTAGAGGAGAAATCAACTCATCTGATGTGTATGATTTATGAATTTTATTACTTGGATGATCTACCCAAATATGATCAATATGATGATGACTACATTAAGGTTGACTATTCAAAGAAAATAGAGGTATGTTGTTGGGAAAAGGAAGAAGATCAATTACAAATCAAATATGAAAATCATCATGCGCATGTTAATTATGACAGCAATGAGGGAAGTGAAGAAAATCTAAGAGTAAGTGGTAAGTCTTTGCCCTTATGTTTTTCTTCATTTCAATTTCTGAGAGAAAATTATAAGAAAGTTGTCAGTAGTAGGGATGAAGAATGTTCTAATGAATATTTTGAGAATGTCATTGATGACATGGAAGTTATTCTACATCTAGGAATTCATCCCTTGAGTTACATTGATAGTCAAACTACAGATGAATCGATGCATTTAAGATTTAATTCATTTCAATTTTTGAAGAAAAATGTTGCTAATACCCTTGAGCATGTACTGAAGGATAAACACATAGAAAATCAAGAAGTTTCATTGGAATCAATGCAACAGTCATGTCAATTCCTACATGATCCAATAGCTGATGTGTTGGATGAATTATGTTTTCCAAGTCATGATTCATTTTCCATTTATGGACTTAAAAACAGTTAGGACATAGACGTGATTAGGCAGTCTCTTTCATGGTCTGGTTCAACAGGAGTTTCTTTTCAAAATTCATCAGAAAATCTACAGTCAAATCATAATTTGCATAACAATATAGATAGCATATGTACATTACCAAGTCTTTGTCTTGAAGTGGTTGAATTTGAATATAGAGAAATATGTCATGTCTATCATGATCCTATTGCTATTTATATGGGGGAGCTCTTCTTTTCAAAATGTCAATTGATACCTGGAGCCTTTTTTATTTTCCATAGTTCCAAAGCTTTATGTTATGAATTTCATGTTGGAAATTAGTTCCTAATGCCTTTGAAAGATCTAGTTCCGATGTTGTTATAAACAATGAAAGGTATGAGCTATTGGAGCAACTGATAGATTGGCTTCATTGGCATTTTTCCATTACCTAACTAAACAAAATTTCAGCATGTTAGAATAGGATTATATGTACATAAATAAGCTTACCATGTAAGCATATTTTTAGTAGTCAATTTTACAGTATGAAAATAAGCTCATGGTTGTGAGCTTATTTCAAATATTTTCTGAGTTCAGATTCAATATATAGATCATTTTTCTACTTAAATATCAGCCACAGAGGATGTTCGATAGAAAAGGTTGTAGTTTGGGGTCATCCCAATGGATAAAGCACTGGTCTGTGTGTTCAAAGTTTTGTGGTTATTTTCACCTCTTGAAAGAGATGTCATCCCCAGGTGGAGCCTATGTTAGTGTTGAAATTACTAAGACAACTGAGAGGGGGGGGTGAATCAGTTGTTATTGTGCTTAAACAATTTTAAGTCTATTAATACATTCTTAATCTTTCTTCAAGTGATCATCAACATTATACAGCATATGGAAAATAAAAGTAATGAGCATCAGTCACATATAAGGTATACACAGAAACATATTTTCATGAGGAAACCCATTAAGGGAGAAAACCTCTTCTTCTTCGAAATGATAGGCAGTATTTAAGTTCTGTACATCATCTATAATTGAGCACCAACTCAATGTGAGGCTGCTACCTTTGTTTTACAAGCTGCAACTTGTTTGAGAGCACCAACTCTCTGGTTTCTCTAGCACCC
>JZKD02S2186563.1:263494-278736 GCA_000966675.3 Picea glauca
TATATATATATATTAAAGAAGAAGAGAAGAATGCTACATTATTCAAGTAGATGAAAGTTGGATGTGGAAGAAATGAATGGGACACTTGAGCTTTGAAAATATGATCAAAGCTAGTAGAGAGGACGCAGTGAAGGACTTGCCAAATATTATAAAACCTTCTGACCCTGTTTGTAAGAATTTCCATCTTGGGAAGCAGACGAAAGTCAGATTCAAGACAAAACAATACTCTACATCAAGACCCTTGGATCTTTTTCACATCGACCTCTGTGGACCTACTAGGACTATAAGTATACATGGAGAACATTACCTCATGTTGATTATTTATGACTATACAAGGATGACCTGGGTATACTTCCTCAGAGAAAGATCAGAGGAATTTGGAAAGTTTAAGGCATTCAAAGCTTATGTGGAGAATGAGATAGATCTCAAGATCAAATGTCTGAGGTCAGAAAATGTAGGGGAATTTACCTCCAACGAATTCAATAAGTTTTGTGAAGATCATGGAATCAAGAGACAATTTTCAGCTCCAAGAAATCCTCAACAAAATGGAGTTGTTGAAAGGAAAAACATAACTTTTCAAGAGGCTGCAAGAACAATGTTGAATGAAGCAAAACTTCCATATACATTTGGAGAGATACAATATATACAATAGTTCAAATAATCAATAGATCAAAACTTAGAGTTAACCATGACAAGACAACTTATGAGTTATGGTTTGGAAGACCAACATCAATCAAACACTTCAGATTCTTTGGGAGAAAATGCCATATTAAGAGGGATGATGATAACCTAGGAGAATTTGATTCCAGATCAGATGATGGGACATTTCTTGGTTACTCACCAAACAAAAAGGCTTACATATGCTATAATATAATATTGCACAAAATAGTGGAAAGTGGAAATGTAAAATTAGATGATCTAAAAGTGAGAAAAATCAAATCTCAAGATAAATAAAAAAATTGATGAATGGAGAAGAACTAGTGATGAAGAAGAAGATGGTGAATCAAAAAATGAAGAATATGTTGAAGAAATAAAAGAGAATGAACTACAAACTGATTAAGAAAAGGATGAGGAAGAAATACCCTTTCCAACAGCTCCATCAATATGAGTTCAAAACACTCACCTTGAAATCCAAATCATAGGGGAAAAATGTGTATGAGTAGAAACTAGAAAAAAAAAACATTTGAATCGGAAGAGACAATGCTTTCTCTGGTAGAACCCAAATAATTTTTAGAATCCAACAAGAATGAATATTAGATAAAATCAATGAATGAATAACTTGACCAAATAGAAAAAAATCATACCTGAGAACTCGTCCCAAGACCAGAAGACAAAAATGTGAGAGGGACCAAATGGATTTTCAAGAATAAACTTAATGAAAATGGATAGATTATAAATAATAAAGCTAGATTAGTATGCAAGGAATATGCCCAAGTTGAAGGAATTCACTTTGAGGAGACATTTGCCCCAGTGGAAAGATTAGAATCTATCAAAATGTTTTTGGCATTTGCAAGCTTCAAAAGCTTCAAAATCTATTAGATGGATGCCAAGTCAACATTTCTAAATGGAACATTAGAGGAAGAAGTGTATTTAGAACAACCTAAAGGATTTAGGCAGACAAAAAATAGGGATTATGTATGTAAACTAAAAAAGGCTTTGTATGGACTTAAACAAGCTCCCAGGGCATGGTTCTCAAGCCTTGATAATTATCTACAACAATAAGGATACAAGAGATGGACTACTAAAAACAACCTATATATCAAAATTGAAGAACAAAATATGATTGGTGTTGTGGTATATGTGGATGATATCATTTTTTGAAGTAATTTGACTATACTGAGCAAATAGTTTTCTATAGAAATGAAGAATTAATTTGAGATGTCTATGCTCAATGAACTAACATTCTTATTGGGTTTACAATTTACTCAGACAAAAAAAATGGATATTCATATCCCAAACCAAATATACCAAAGAAATTCTAAAGAAATTTCAAATGGAAGATTGCAAACCTATGAGCACTCCCATGGTTATAGGATGAAAACTAAGCTTAGATGATGATTCACCAAAGGTATACCAAATCATGTACATATCAATGGTTAGTAGCTTATTATATACAACAACAACAAGACCTAATATCATACAAGCTATAAGACTAATAAACAGATTTCAATCTACACCTAAAGAGACTCATTTAAAGGCAGTAAAAAGGATATTCAAATATCTAAGAGATACTTTGGATTTTGGATTATGGTATCCAAAAACAAAATATTTACATTAAATGCATATTAGGATGGTAGTGTGGATGATAGGAAGAGCACCAGTGGAGGATAATTCTTCTCAGGAAAGTGTCTAGTATCATGGTTATGTAAGAAGAAAACATCTATATCACTTTCAACAACAAAAGCTAAATATTTTGTTGTTGCCACCTACTGCACTCAAGTAGTTTGGATGAAACAAACCCTAGAATGCCTACAAGTAAAGTATGATCATTCAATTCGTATTAACTATGAAAATACCCATGCCATAAACCTTTCTAGGAATCCCTTCATGCACTCAAAAACCAAGAATATCCTAATAAAATTTCATTTTTTAAGGTAACAAGTTTCTCAAAAAGTTGTTAAAGTGGAATATGTGGATACTAAAGAACAAATTGCAAATATATTCACAAAACCTGTACCCATGAGTACTTTTGAATACCTTAGACAAAAATTGGGGGTAATCTCCATATATAATTGAATTGCATAGTTTTAATCAGAGGAATACATGGATAGGGGAAGTATAAACTTAGGGGGAGAAAAGAAACATTCCTTCTGTCATTGCTTTCAAAGGGGGAGGAGAAATAGTAAAACAGAATTAAAAAGTAAGGGTTTTTTATTGTGTTTCCATTAATGCCAAAGGGGGATAATGTTGGACATGGTATGGAATTGATGTCAAAGGAGATCAATATGGTCAATATTGGACATAGTGTATGTTGTTGGCATTTATGGAAAGAGGATAAATATGGTCACCAAGAAATTGATCAATGTTTATGTATTTAGATCAATATTCTATCAAATTATGTTACTGGCATCCATTCATGGAAGAAGCAATTGAACATTAGTGAAGGGCTTCTTCACTACATAAATATATCATTGGAATACATTTATAATGGAACCTCAAAAAGAAGTTACCGTGCTCTAAATACAAGAATAAAGGGTCAAATATGGTTCTTCAATAGAATACAACAAGGGGGATGATTCACAGATCCTTCATTACTTAGTCCTTGAAGAATATTTTTATAAAAGTTATATATCATTGTCATCCATTCTCAAGTGAATTAAAGCAAGGAAAAAATATCTTCTCTAAAGACATATAGGATTTTTTATGAGAATTTCCTCCAAGAAGGTGTGATAAAAATCAACGGAGATCTCATTTTAATCATTAGATCATTGGATCAAATTATCATAAATTGTCGGATCATGCTATAATTCGCAACTCGTTGCAATTCCATCCCACAAGATTAGTGTTGCAACTTGCTGCAACTCCTATGATAAAAATCCATGCTACAGGATGAGTGTTGCGTTGCAACTCCACGCAACAAGATTGGACGTGAAAATTTGACCTGAGTCAACAAAGATGTGGAAATGAAGATATCATTTAAAATATGCTCTTACAATTTTTTAGTCCACTCTGTTAGCTTGTTTATAAAGGAGGAATGTGGATCTATGACCAAATATCTGCTACTGAAGTGGATGCTTCATTTGAAAAGTTTAGAAGGTGGCCACAACATTAAATTTGGGCAAGTTTACTTCAAAGAACCTCCTGTAACATCCACCTCACACAATGTTTGGGGAAATCAGCCTCATGTTGACTAATTGGGCATGTTCTACAGAAAATCCATGTTGTAGAATTTTTAAATTTTCTTTTGTCGCTCCAGAATCTTCATACTAAAATCATTGTCTAATTTGGATGCCTTTTTAAATTAAAATCAATTAATTAAATGAAGAGGTGCAATGTTTTATTATTAAAAAGAAACATTGGTTCATTTTCTCTTTTACAAAAAGACACATTGTTTCAATATCATATACCTCTTGAGAGACTATGTAAATAGAGAAAAATGGTAAGAAGGAAAGTGTCTCTGCATTCTACATCAAAGGAGCAGAGTCCAAGAAAGAAATTGCAAAAATAATTTGTAGTGAGGGTGGTAGGGAGGGGCTCTAGAGGATTACAATCCTCTGTAGGTTAAATCTTGTTTCACGAATGAGTTGGTGCTTTCTAGATTTGGTGTTATGAAACAAGGGAGTTGGTACTCTAAAACCATGGGATTGGTGTATCCTTGAATTGGTGCTAAGAAGAAGAGAGATTCGTGTCTCTCACAAAATTGTAACTTGTACTTGTTATTGTTATATTTAAATTTATGTATTTACTACATTCTTGTTGATCAATTGTTATGATTAATTAATTTGTTAATTAATAATTGTTAAAATTTTAAAAGAAGAAGTAAGAATGATTCACGCCCCCTCTTAGTATTGTCCAATATTTCAACACATTATGCCTTCTCCACCACAACCTATTCCAAGAAAATCACCTCCTCGAGAAGAGGAGCGAGCATCGATAGTGGAAAAAAATTAGAAAGCAAAGTGGTAAATATGATGAGATATTTTCAAAGGGTATACTAGGCATTGATGAAAAAATTAGGGAGAGAGGAAGGGGGATTATCTGCTCACATTGAAGGATCTCAGAACCCCTCTAACAATGACATTCATTGAGAGTTAGAAAATGTTAAATTCCCATAGTTATGGGGATACCCTGATGGTTAGGTCACTGAGACTTGGCTTGAGAGCATGGAAATGCAGTTTGCTTTAAGGGATTATACCTCCAATTTGAAAGTTCATATGGGAATTTTCTAGTTGAATGGTAGTGCTCTATTATTTTGGAAGACACTTCCACTGCAATTGGGAATGGATATCTTGGATATTTCATGGGAACTATTCTAGGAATGTTTCCATGAATTCTAGTTGTATGAGGAATTCATTGAACGACAACTCAATGAATTTAATTCCTTACGACAAGGGGGTATATTAGTACCTGAATATGAGGTGTGATTCATGGAGTTGTTGAGATATGCACCACATCTCAACGCTGAAAAGATGAAAGTTAACAAGTTTGTGTATGGTCTAAATTACAACATAAGAGTGAGAATGGGGATATTGATGCCTCAGACATTGCATGAAGTAATTCAAAAGGCCATAATAGTAGAGGAATACATTACAAATAGTGGACCGAATAGACCACATATATCAACTAGATCTGAAAATCAAAGAACAACACCTCATTAGACCACTAGTAGGCCTATGATTGTACATAGAGATGCCCCTAGAGGACCAACACTTGCAACTCTACACCATCCAAAAGTTGACCAGAGAACACCATATAGACCACCAACCCGACTACAATATCATCTAGTGTAGTAGAATTGATCCATTTCTCATAACAACAGATCAAATTTTTCTCAAACGGGTAGTCAAAGTAAACCTCCTTAGCAGGGTTGTTGGATGTGTGTGGAAGAAAATTATCAAAGAGATTTTCCCCATCATCAGAAGGGAGAAAACATAACCCACATTCAGACCACAATGGGAGACTTGGGGAAGGCTCACAAAATTCACACAATGGTGAAAAATCACCAGGAAGAACATCATTCAATGATATTAGAGACCTTAGGTAAGAATAATAATAACAAAATTTCAATTGTAATTGATCTCGGAGCTACTGAAAGTTTTGTTTCAGATGCTGCATATTATATATTAAAGGTAAAGACTATAGTGCAGGAATATTTTAGTCAAGTAGAAATGGAATTAGGGTTGGAACAAATTGTCAGAGGATTAGTGAAGAATTGTGAGATTGATTTAGAGGAATGTGTAGTGAAGGTATCCCTTTATGTCATGATTCTAGGATCCTACCATATTTTAATTAGAATGTACTGGTTAGAAACACATGAGGTAGTATTAGATTGTAAGAATAAAAAATTATTATTTGTAGATGACACGGGGAATAAAATAATTTTAGTAGGTGACAAATAAGGGGTATCGTTACAATTTATAAATTCCCTACAACTCAAGGGGAGTATGAAAAATGGATGTACTTTATATGCAGTGCTAACTATGAATGCAAAGGAGGAAACTCTAAGATTTGAACACTATTTGATTATGTTTGAATTCAAGGATGATTTTCCAAAGGAATTGACTATATTACCACCCAAGAGAGAACTAGAGCTCACAATTGAAATCAAACCTATAACAAAACCGATCACAAGAACACCTTATTGGATGATGACACCAAAATTACAAGAAATTCAAATGAAACTAAAATATATTTCAGAATTGGGTATTATAATACCAAGTGTATCACTGTGGGGAGTGTAATTGATCTTCATGAAGAAGAAGGGTGGGTCATGGTTCCTTTGTATTGACTATCATTAATTGAACAAGGTAGCAATTGAGAACCAATACCCACTACCCATAATTGATGGATTTTATGACCAGATGAAGGGAGATATGATATTCTCAAAGAATGATTTGCGATCATGATATCACCAATTAAAGATCAAGGAAGAGGATATTCCAAAAAAAATAAATCAATATGAGGTTTGGACATTATGAGTTTGTAGTATTACCTTTTGTATTAACCAATTCCCTAAGACTATTTATGATCCTAATGAATGAGGTATTTCATGATTATTTAGATAAGTTTGTATATGCATCTATAGATGATATATTGATATATTCACGAACCATAGAGGAACATGGCGAACACTTATGTTAGTAACATTTCTTGTCTGGGGCACAAGAGTATTCAAGTCTGCCAGTCACAGGAGAAGTGCCTGAGCGCAGCACAGAAAAATATCGTTTCAAGCTTCCAAGCGAGTAAGCGAGTGAAATTATATTTTCAATGGTCCAGATCCATCCATAAGAGAAGATCGACAAATGGTGGGCAATTGTGGATAACAGAGTTTCACCGAGATTAACACAAAGAGGTCGTGCCCATATTGTATGCAGGGAAGAATAGCAACCATCCATCCAAAGGACACGTGGCACGAGATCTAGTCACATTGGCTTTTCGGCAGTCGTGATTTCAGAGGGTGAAGGTTTTATGTCATTGTACATCTCAAAACCCCGAACCCTGAAGCGTCGAAAGCGCCTAGAGTTGGGCCCACAGTATTGAGGAGCAGTCTCAGCTGTCCATCTAAAGGGGACACCTGGTGCACGATTAGGCTCCCCGCCTTTTCGCCCATCACGATTTCAAAGCACAAGGAGAATCTCCCTCATATCCCCGATGCGTGAAGTGATGAGAGCGTCTAGGACCTGGGGCCCACAACATCGTCGGGTGAGTTTAGGACCGTCAGATTTGAGAAGGAAGCATTGCACCCAATTGATCCATCTTCAGTGTTTCGCCCATCGTGACTATGATAAGCAAGGATCAACCCCTTCCTATTCACGAACGCCAAAATCAACTGCGGAAATAAATATAGGGTCATAGCCCGTGGTCACTTGGAAAATAAGAAGAGCTTTGCAAAGGGGGCCAAAGGCATTGGGTCTAGTTGCCGAAAGGTTCATCGCGTCTCCGGGTGCAATTTGATTCGACCTCAAGCCTGGTTTTCTCTTGAATTAATTGAAGGTGAGAAGGGGTGGTTGAAACCTCTCCTCGTGCATTAAGTATAGGGTATGGATAATCTGGCAAGCGGTCTACTCGAGAAGGTCCTATATACCCCTTTTTCCAAAGAAGCCATACCGAGTCCTCGACCAGCCGGAAGAGGTCTGCATATGCTAGATCGACTCTTAATGGCTCATCTACTTCCCTTGCAGGAGCCATGCACAGTTAAGGTGTCGTCTAACAAGGAATAGCCATCTGAATTTGGCCGAGGGGACACCAAGTCTTGGGTGCACGATCGGCCAGAGTCTGTATGCGCAGACTGTCAGAAGACATGCAGATGTAATGTTTTTAATGCAACGTCTTGTTTTTGTTGTTGTTGTTGTTTTTTAGTATATGTAGGCATTTTCGCCATTTTGGTAAGGATCGATGGTTGAGAAAGGCTCCCGATTGTTAAGTTTTGATGAAGCGTTGGTTGCTCTGGTTAATGTATAAGGCATTTGAGATTTCTTACTTTATGGATGTCAGTTTCCTTTCCATCTCTTTATTTAATGTGTTAGAACAGCTCAAAATTGGAGGATCCAGTCGAGTTGTAGCTGTTATAGGATGGCATAGGTTGGGTCACTGTAACAGTTGCATTGTTTCTAATCGGTTCCTGTGATTTTCTTAGTGTTGAGCGACTTGGATTTGGAGGATCCAGTCGAGTCACCCCTCAGCTCCTTGAGGATCTAGACCAAGAGGATATTGGCTTCTGAGATTTCCATCCTCAAGCTTCTGAAGGCTTGTCGTCCGAGGTAATCTTGCTCACCCTTCTCACAAGTCTTCCCTCTACCACCCTTTAATCCATTTACTGACATAAGTTGGATGAATACCTCCCTTGATGCATACATACCAGGCCCAGTTTCCTGAGTTAAAGTTTTATCTTCTCGAGTCTTTATCCATTTGATCACCCCATTAAACAAATCGTGACATAAAAAATGATGGGCATCAGGCTCTACTCCTGTAAGCAATCCAGGAGTGACTTTTGACGCTAACATTTCTGGCGTCGTTGCCGAGGACAAAGTTGAAGATTTTCCCTGAGAAGAACGACATTGAGCCTCTGATTTTGAAAGTGCATCAGACATCAGAGCCCTTCAATATTGCTACTGTGCACCTGGTGACTCCAAGGTTAGCACACCTGAAAGCTGACCCTAAGGAGCTTTCTCAAGAAGGTTTCAGCAGCTTCTTTCTCAGCCTGAGAAGCTTCCTGGGGTAACAACAATGTTAGGATCTGGCCTTTGATGGTGAACAAGGACCAGACACATTTGAAGTTGCGCATATTTCACCTGGTGACTCTATGATTCAAGGATCGATTAGCGACTCCACTGGTTCGATATGGAGAAAATCCTTGCTCACAGGTTTTCTCCAGATTTTCCAGTCTCTGAGGCAGATGTTCTAGATGGCTCTTTCGAGGCAGATGTTCTAGATGGCTCTTTCGAGGATATTATTGAAGATTTTTTAAACGCATTAACATCTACCCCCGATGAGCTTGTTGTCTCAGATCAAAACGATGAAGAGGAAAAAGAACCAAAGGAGCAGTCTACCCTTTGTTCAGAGCCAGTCAATGATCAGCCACCACCCAATATCAGTGACCCTATGACAGTTTTCCACTCACCTGTGCTTGTCAGAGATATTCATCCACATGGGAACGACTGCGTAGTAGAGGAGGCTGCCTGTCGCCAATTTTCTGAAATTTGCCACTCATTCTATGACCCTTTCAGCGAATACATGGAGTGGCATTTCCCCTATGCCTTGGAGCCACCCTATTTCATCTCAACTCCAACCTGTGATGAGGAGTTGAAGAGTGTAACCGTTCTGCTGTCACGATTACACCATCTGATGATGATCATTGACAGAAGGAAGGAGCTTCTATCCAGGAAGCTGCTTGAATGGCTATGGTGGAAATTTGCTTTCACCTAGCCCCATGTAAAGTGTTTTATTAGTTTAGGATTGTATATAAATAATCTCCTTTGAGTATGTATTTTTATTTTGTTGCTTTTATTTTTCGGCTTGTATTTTCAGTAGTGGGATGTTTTGAGCCTGACTCCATAGCCCAATAGCAAGGCACTGGAATTGCAAAATGAGTCCTTAGAGCATCACAGGGACGACTCTATCCCCCATGGAGCCTAATGTTAGTAACATTTCTGGTCCGGGGCACAAGAGTATTCAAGTCTACAAGTCACAAGAGAAGCGCCCGAGCGCAGCACGAAAAAATCTTGTTTCAAGCTTCCAAGCGAGTAAGCAAGCAAAATTATATTGTCGATGGTCCAGATCCATCTATAAGAGCATATCGAAAGATGGCGGGAAATCGTGGATAACAGAGTTGCCTCAATATTAGTGCAAAGAGGTCGTTCCCATATTGTATGCAGTGAAGAATAGCAGCCATCCATCCAAAGGATGCATGGTGCGAGATCTAGTCACGTCGGCTTTTTGACAGTCATGAGTTCATAGGGTGAAGGTTTTATGTCATTATACATATTGAAACCCTGAACCCTGAAGCACCGAAAGCACCCAGAGTCGGGCCCACAGTATTGAGGAGTAGTCTCAACCATCCATCTAAAGGGGACACCTAGTGCGTGATTAGGCTCCCCGCCTTTCCACCCATTGTGATTTTGAAGCACAAGGAGTAGCTCCCTCATATCCCTGATGCACGAAGTGACGAGATCGTCCAGGACCTGGGGCCCACAGCATCGTCGGGTGAGTTTAGGACCATCAGATTTGAGAAGGACGCGTGGCACCCAATTGAGCCATCTCGGTGTTTCATCCATCATGACTATGATAAGTAGGGATCAACCCCTTCCTATTCACAAACACCGAAAGCACCTGCGGAAATAAACGTAGGGTCATAGCCCGTGGTCACTTGGGAAATAAGAAGAGCTTTGCAAAGGGGGCCAAAGGTGTCGGGTCTAGTCACTGAAAGGTTCATCACGTCAGTGGATGCCATTTGATTCGACTTGAAGCCTGGTTTTCTCTTGAAGTAATTGAAGGTGAGAAGGGGTGGTCGAAACCTCTCCTCATGCATTAAGTATAGGGTATGGATAATCTGGCAAGTGGTCTACTCGAGAAGGTTCTGTATACCCCTTTTTCCAAAGAAGCCATACCGAGTCCTCAACCAGCCGGAGGAGGTCTGCATACACTAGCTCAGCTCTTAATGGCTCAGGTACTTCCCTTACAGGAGCCATGCATAGTTAAGGTGGCGTCTGACAAAGAATAGCCATCCGAATTTGGCCGAGGGGACACCAGGTCTTGGGTGCACGATTGGCCAGAGTCTGCATGTGCAGACTGTCAGAAGACATGCATACATAATGTTTTTAATGCAACGTCTTGTTTTTTGTTTTTTTTTGTTTTTTAGTATATGTAGGTGTTTTCACCATTTTGGTAAGGATCAATGGTTGAGCATGGCTCCCGATTGTAAAGTTTTGATGAAGTGTTGGTCGCTCTAGTTAATGTATAAGGCATTTGAGATTTCTTACTTTATGGATGTCAGTTTCCTTTCCATCTCTTTGTTTATTGTGTTAGAACAGCTCGGAATTGGAGGATCCAGTCGAGTTGTAGCTGTTATAGGATGGCATAGGTTGGGTCACTGTAACAGTTGCATTGTTTCTAATTGGTTCCTGTGATTTTCTTAGCGATGAATGACTTGGAATTGGAGGATCTATTTGAGTCACTCCTCAGCTCCTTGAGGCTCTGGACCAAGAGGATCTTGGCTTCTGATCTTTTCATCCTCAAGCTTCCGAAGGCTTGTCGCCCGAGGTAGTCTTGCTCTCCCTTCTCACAAGTCTTCCCTCTACCACCCTTTAATCCATTTACTAATAGAAGTTGGATCAAGACCTCCCTTCCTGCATACATACCAGGCCCAATTTCCTAAGTTAAATTTTTATCTTCTCAAGTCTTTATCCATTTGATCACCCCATTAAACAAATCGTGACATAAAAATTGATGGGCATCGGGCTCTGCTCCTGCAAGCAATCCAGGAGTGACTTCTGACGCTAACAACTTACATATAGTTTTTCAATGTCTCAAAGAAAACCAAATTTGTAGAAATTTGTCTAAATGCCCATTCTATGAATCCAATATACATTATTTGGGGAATATCATCTATGGAGAAGGAATCACAGTTTATGTATATAAGATCGAAGCGATTATGGAATGGACAACACTGACAAATGTGCATGAGGTATGAAGTTTCATGGGATTAGATGGATACTATCAAAGTTTTGTAGAATTATTTTCTAAGATCACAAATCCTGTAACCAAGCTACAAAAGAAAATAAATTTTATTTGGATGGAAAAATGCAAGGAAGCATTTCAAAGACTAAAATAATGATTAATGACAACATCAATTTCAAAGGTACCTGATGTGGATTAGGAATTTTTAGTATGCACTGACAAATCAAATGAAGATTTGGGAATAGTGTTAATGAAATAAGGTAGAGTAATAGCTTACACTTCAAGGAAACTTTGGCCCCATGAAGAAAACTATGCAACACATGATTTGGAACTATTAGGAATAGTATTTTCCTTGAAAATTTTGAGACAATACCTGGTGGGAATACAATTTGAATTAAATATGGATCACAAGGGATTATAACATATTTTCACTCAGAATAGTTTGAAGACCAGGAAAAAAAGACGGTATGAATTGTTAAGTGGATACGATTCTGATATCACATATATTAAAGATATAGTAAACAAAGTCGTAGACCTTGTATATTCTCAATCATACTTTTAAAAACAAATTTAAGATAAAAAAAAAATTAAACTTACAGTTTGAAGATCAATGGTATAAGAAGAAAAAAATTGATATTGGGAGAGACTATAAATATTCCAAGGTATGCAGGCTATTCTTTGGACAATGATGAATTTCTATGGTTTAATGGAATAATTTATGTGCCACCAAATGAAGAATTGAGAAAATTAAAATTACAAGAATCCTATAGAGAAGTATGTATGGCCCATCCAGGAGTCAAAAAGATGAACACTGAATTGAAACTTTTATTCTTATGGAAGGGATTGAGAAGGATATAGTTAACTTCACGGAGATGTGTCTAGAATGTCAACTAGTGAAGGCTAAACTTAGGCATCCAGTGGCATTATTACAGCCACACACCATACCTGAATCTAAATGGGAAGTAATATAGATGTATTTTGTAGTTGGATTACCTTTGACAACAAGGAGACATGATTCCTTTTTTTTAGTGGTTGACACATTAACAAAAAGTGGACATTTTGTTCCTACATGAACCACATATCAATCTCCCGACATAGCCAAGGTTTTTATCAATGAAATCGTAAGATTTCTTGGCGTACCCAAAAAGATAATTTTAGACAGGGATGTAGTATTTATCGGTATATTTTAGACGAGTTTCCAAGATGCTTTGGGAACACAATTAAAATTTAGCACAACATATCACCTTGAGACAGATGGTCAAACAAAAAGAACAAATCAAATATTTGAAAATATGTTAAGGATGTACATCATGGACCAACATAAATGATGGGAATAATTTATACCATTGGTTGAATTCACTTACAATAATAGCTATCAAATTTCTATAAACCTCGAACCATTCAAATTTTTGTATGGAAGACCATGTAGGACACCACTCAGTTGGGATAGACTGGCGGATAGAGTCTTAGTGGGACTAGAAATGATTTAGGATATGGAAGAGAAACTGAAAAAAGAAGAAGATGGGAAGACTAAAAGAATCTCAAGACAAACAAAAGAGTTATTGAGATGCACATACAATTGATCAGAGTTATGATGTCAGGGACAGATTATTCTCGTGGATGAAGCCACAAAATAGTTCATGAAGTTTGGAAAATGAGCAAAAAATTCACCGAGATACATTGGACCCTTCAAAATCGAATAAAAGAAGGGACCAATTTCTTATTGTTTAGATTTACTTGCATATTTAGAGTGCATGGATGATTTTTTTCATGTTTCTATTTTTCATCATTATGTTTTAGATCCTTCTCATGTCATTGATTTGAGTTCCTTGTTGATATTAGACGAGGGGGCCTTAACGGATGAACCAATCTGCATACTAGACCAATGCACTTGAAAATTTTAGTGTCATTTCGTTGAGCAGTTAAAGGTACATTGGGATAGTTATAGTACTAGTTATACTATCTAAGAAGACACGGTTGAGATGTGTCAGGAGTTTCCATACTTAATTTGATTACATTTCATTTCTTATTTGGAACTTCAGGACAAAGTTTAAATTAAGAGGGGGTGTATGTACTACCCCATTTTACCTAGTCACTTTTTCCAAAATAGACTTATCATTTGAGGGCGTTCATATGCGAATGACCCATTTAATAAATGCACATGATGATCTTCATACTTTAATTCATTTGATTGCCTAATTAAAAAAAGTTAAATGGTTGTATTAATTACATGAAATATTATTGAAAATTGTACATGATATTTATTATGATTATTGTAGATGCTACTAACAGGTTTCTTGAGTGACGGGAAACTTAATGAGGCATTGATGTGGGTATCGTCAATAAGACTACAAAATCTAGAGTGAATTAGGCAGTAACTTTAAATTTAATGAAATGGGTTTATGAATTTGAATTAATTTATGTCATTGCTAAAAAATTGTCAATACAACTCACAAAGGAGTAACAGGGTTGTAAAGAAGCCATAATAGAACCATAGGGACACATGGGACAATGTCCTTGATTCCACCTACTAACGCTCATGGCATGGTTGGAGTTAAAAAGTGTGAGGAACTTTTTCTCGAGCGGTTGCACGATGTCGTGAGGGTAGTTCATGGATTTGGTCACTCATGATGTATACTGAGGGGTGTGTAATAAGGTGGAGGACTTATTCCTCAATGTCCAATAGTCTAGAAAAATTGGGGCAATAACAGAGGTAACATGGTATCTACAAGTTGCACCACTTTCTCAATACTTAAATTTGAATGCTTCAAGGGCATGGTGTATGGCACCCTTGGAGTATGCAAGTACATCTTGAAGGGAAGGGCATGCATGACACCCTTAGTGTTCTTATTGCTGGAGATATTACACACTCACTCACCTAGTAATTATTTTTCCTAAGTTTGCTAGTCACTAAGGGTCTCCTATTTTTTAGGGATTTGTAGTCATCGAGAGGGTCATCTATATTTTAGTAGATTTCCTAAAAATTAGGGTGCATTGTCACTTTTGTTGGACTTCAGTTATGAGTTCATTTGGAATTCAGTTAGGAGTTTAGTTGGACTTCATTGAAGAGTTCAATTAGACTAGTGGAGGTAAGTCATGCATGCAATAGTTACTTTTCTCTCATGCAATCATTTATTTTTTAATTCTTAATAGAAGGAGGATGCATGTCTTTCTCTCTCTTCCAAATGTGTGAATTCAGTTAACTGATGATTCCTTTGGCAGTTAACTGAAACTAGCTATTAGTTGACTCTCGATACAGTGAGTTAGTGTCTAGATCTCCTTTAGATCATTGCTATGGCACATGTACTCCTAAGATTAGCACATTTCTTCTCTTGGAATAATATATGTGTGTGCATTACTCATTCTATGTGGAATATTATCATTAGTTAGTGTGATCGATAGAATTC
>JZKD02S2186563.1:278794-296140 GCA_000966675.3 Picea glauca
CTCTCTCTCTCTTATTGCAAGATTTATGTGGTTTTCTCTAGCTAGGTTCTATGTGATTAGTTTTAGGGTTTTCACCCAAATTTCACATGGTATCAGAGCCCATATGTTTCTAGAAGCAAGGTGAACAAGTATTTTTACAAGTCTAGTTAGGAGATTCAATTAAGAAGGATGGAATCAACACAGATTATTTTTCCCATGCTATACAATTATGTTGATTGGAAGCCAAGGATTCTACATCAACTAAGGAATAGAGGATTATATCAAATAACCATGACAACAGAAGTAGATCTTGATTCCACCAAAGAGAAAAATGATTTCCTTAATAGATAAGATATGGCTTTAGGATGTATCTGCATGTCTATTTCTCCTAAAATTTGGTATCATATTGAATCACGCTCAACTCCAAAAGAACTATTGACCAGATTGAAGTCTCGATTTGGGAATATGGAAGATTGTGAAGATTGCATGCAGGAGTTTGAGAAGATAGATCCAACAGAAAATCCATTGAAATATCAATCCTCTCGATTTGAAGAGACTTCTATATAGGTATCTACACATCCTCTTGTTCAAGATGATGTCTACTCCATTTCATATTTTTTTTTTATGAATCACATGCAAAAGATATCATGTATGTATCTCAAGAGTCACTTGCAAACACTTTTTCATGTGCCATCAATGCATCCTAGGACCCACATGCAGACACTTTTGCATGTTCCATGCATACATATCAAGTGCCAAAAAGGGGGTTGTGCACATCAGATTCAATTATGAAATTTTATGAGAAGCATTTGTAGATATAAATTGGATATTTTAATTCCTCTAGGAAAAATACCCAATTTTATAAAAAAATCGTTTGAAACAGAATCCAAGAAGTGAAGTTATGAGCATTTTAAATTCGACAAAATTTCAGGGTTTTTCCAGAAAAGTTCGTGCGATTTGAATAGTTTCATCCAAAATTTCCATGAATGAATGGGATTTGGATCTTCTTCTTTACAATAACAAAAAGTCAATATATGTGGATATGTCACTGGTGTATCTACTTCATCAGATCTATACATATGCTTTCATCTTCAACAAAATATTCACTGAGCATAAAATTTCACATTTGCGAGGTATACGTGGAGTGAAGGAGAGGTTATGGGCCAACTTCCTTTCCTTTTGATGCAATTTCCTTCTTCATTTTTTATGCATTTTACTTTGGGGGGGTTGGGAATTTCCCATGAGGTTTTCCCTCTTTCCAGACTTTTCCAATTTTCATTCATTTAGAAGCATTGTAAAATGGGTACCTAACATGGCCTTGTAGTTGGGACCCATTCTTCATTACACCCTAGTAGTGTTCAAGGGGGGTGTTGGAGATATTACTCAGTCACTCACCTAGTAATTATTTTTCCTAAGTTTTCTAGTCATTGTGAGAGTATCCTATTTTTTAGGGATTTCTAGTCACTAGTCACCGAGAGGGTCTCCTTCTTTTTAGCAGATTTCCTAAAAAATAGCATTGTCACTTTAGTTGGACTTTAGTTACAAGTTCTGTTAAACTAGTGGAGGTAACTCCTGCATGTAGCAATTGCTTTTCTCTCATTCAATGGTTGCTTTTTCTATGCCTAAGAGAAGGAAGTCACATGTCTCATGCAAGCATTCCTTTCTCTCCATTCCACATGTGTGAACTAAGTTAACTGGTGATTTCCTTGACAATTATCTGAGACTAGCTATTAGTTGACACATGTTATAGTGAGTTAGTGTCTATATCTCCATTAGATCACTACTATGGCACATGTAATCCTAATATTATCACATTGCTTCTCTTGGACTATATATATGCATGTGTATTACTCATTATTTGTGGAATATTCTCATTAGTTAGTGTGATTAATAGAATTCATCTATTCTCTCTCTCTCTCTCTCTCTCTCTCTCTCTCTCTTCTCTTGCAAGATTTGTGTGATTTTCTTTAGCTAGGTTCTCTATGATTATTTTCATGGTTTTAACCCAAACTTCACACTTATAAAAACTATAATTACTATGTAAAAGTAGAAACAAAAATTAAATCAAGGGTAGGGTATCGGTAAAAATCCTTAGATATTTATACTTAGAAAATTTCTAAAGTTCATTATACATTAGAAAAAAATAATAATGCATTTCAAAGTTAGGCTGTGATTTACTTAGTAAATTTTAGCTAAAGGTGCATTTTAATTTTAAAATACATTGGAGAATAAGTTGAGCAAACTATGCATGTCATAAATTAATTAATTAAATTAATAAGAAAGATGAATTTCATGAGATCTCATTTGAAATAAGGGGTAAAGGTGAAGAGTCCCAATTCAAGTTAAACAAGCAACTAAAAAGAAGGGGGGCTAAAAAGAAGGGGGGCTAGTTGAGTTAAGGGAACCACAAGTTAAGTTCACAAAATAGTAAAACTATTCACTTGATATTTAATAAGGACATCTAGGAGCAAATTAAGGAAAATAAATAAAAATTAACAATTTGTAGTGCAAACTTGCAAATGGGTGAGATTTATTTGGGTGAATAATCAAATTAAGTAAATTACATAAATTCTAAATTTTACATGTGAGAATAGGTTTCAAATGACTTTTAATTTACAAAAGGAAGGGTTGAAGAAAAGGTAACTATTTTTCCTATTGTTAGATGGTGGTCATTGTAATGACTATTTGTTTGTGAGTATTCTATTTTGGGAGTTGGACTTGGCATGGAATTTGAGGTGGAAGCCTGCTAACGAGTGGGAACACCATTGCTAGAATTTGAGTTGGTTCTATACATCCCCATTGCAGCTCTGGGCATTTAGGAAGAAGAGTACCCTTCGACATTGGCAGGGAGGTATTAGTGAATCAAATCAACATTTAGTAAGCATTGTGAATATTTTAGTAGTTCCATCGACATTTCACAACACTATGTTGACGTAGAAGTTCTGACAAACGACTCAGAATGTTGTGTTAGGTGTTGAGTGGTCATTTAGTTTAAACTAAATTTTTTGAACTCTATGTATCATCATTCTAAGTTCAGATCTAAGTCAAAAACTCTACAATTTCTTCTTTGAAATTTTAAGATTCTGCTAAGGAAACACATTCATTTAAATATTTATAATTCCGTAATTGATGAGGAGATTATTGTTTTATATTAAGAGTGTAAATGAGCCTTGTAACCATATTGGTATATAATACATTATGGATATGCCTACCCTCCTTTGTTTTACATTAGTGGTATGCTTACTTTCTTTAAGTTCTGATTTCATAATTACTATTAACCATGGAACCATATAACCAATAGGTTGAATCCCTTATTCTTCCAGGATCTTCTTAAAAATAAGTACAATTGTCTGAATATTAATGTTAAATCTATTATTTCCATTGTTATGTAACCAATGTGATCAATTAATCAGATTTCCTACTTCTGATCATTCTCTTCTGCAGCTTATCCCCTTATCTTTTCATGTTGATCGAATCTAGTCTTTACATAGGTGCATTGTAATGACCCTCTTGTTTTGTTTTAAACACCAAGATTAATCAACACAAATAATGTACCTATTTAATGCAACTAATTTCAACATTAAAAACATGTAATTAAATTAATACTTCACTTACTCAAATTACAAATTCATTTTGTCGAGAACTACTTAAAGGTGTGACACTAAGTCTAAAGGAATTCTATAAATGGAATACAAGTATAATGACTTACACTACGCAGTTAATCCCAAAAATGATATCTAATATAATCATCTTATTTACCTTACTTAAGTTTAAGCAACTTGCACATTAAAATCGTAAATTATATCCAATAAGTTTCAAATCGTTCAATTTTATTTGCATGAGTGAAGGGTTAAGTGTAATTATGATCTATTTCATTTCGCTTGTATTATGGGCCAACTTCCTTTCCTAGCTGCAAGTCAGACTTGAAATAATTAAAATCCAAGCGTGGAATATCACCAGTGTTGATATTTACTCTTGATATCGTTCAAGAGTATTTACGGTACAAAAAGGGCCCACAATTAATAGAAATCGACTATAACATACTTTAACTAGTTATTATACATAAATTTAAGTGTTGAAGGATTGGCTTTCATAATCTAATTTAAAGGTTATACTAAAATTTGTGATAATGATTTGAACTTTAAATCCTGCTAAAGTACAAATCGAAAACAATAAAGTACATGAGGTTAACCACATAAAACCTAAGATCCACATACACAAACGATTACATAATTGTGGAGACAAAGGTGATTTCGCGCACTCTAAGTTAAGAAAGGGAGCTTCAAACTCCAAGATGGTATTCAAAGAAAGTCCTCTGCAAATTCCACGTGTGTTCATAGAAAAAATGGGTTTTCTAGAGCAATAGTTGGAAGAGATTATACATTGTAGGAGAGGTAATACAACATGGTTTTATCAAGTAGGAGGGAGCATCGGAAGAAGGTAAGCTTCAGTGCCTCATAAAGATGATATACTCTCTATGGTCTTCTAGGTTTTTATTAATATTGTGCATATGTTTTAAATATTTATTCTCTCTTTACTATTTTTACTTTGTATGGTCTTCTAGGTTTTTATTAACATTGTGCAAATGTTTTAAATATTTATTATTTTTTTACTATTTTTACTAAGTCTAAGTTTCCTTTATATCAATTATTATAAATTGTATTTAGGAATAAACATTTAAACTAGATTTTTATTATGTTTCCTATTTATAAATTAGCATAAATTTATATTCTCTTTTCTAACAGTTCTAAGTATTCATTTTACTCTGTATGGTATTTTAGGTTTTTATTAACATATTCATTCTATTCATGTGGCGTTACTTTCAAGACACACCTACATGTTCCAAGGGTGTCACTCCTCATTCTTTATGTTGTTCTCTTTTGACTTAGTTTGGATGTTGTCTGATGCTTGGAGTCAATACTCCAATTGTCAACCTTGTGTGAGATTAAGGGATTACTGAGGAATAAGGAGTCTGTCTTATTGTGCACCCCTCAGAAATCCTCATGAGAAACCGTCTCAATCTTCCCTCACGACATCATGAACCTCTCTGGAACAAGGTAGTCGTTAACCTTCAATTCAGGTCATGACGAGAGTGTTATTATGTTGTGATAAGGATGCTACCACAACTCTCCTTTATCTATCTAATATATGTGTAACGAATTGATTTTAAGAAAACAAAATAAGATAATTAATTACACCTAAATAAAGATTGTTTCTAGTAAAAAAACATCCTTGTGCAACTTGTACAAAGAGGACAAAACTTATTTGCAACTTGTGCAAGGTGTTGTACCTATACATACCAATTGGTATAACCTTGTTAATTGTTGGAACTGAGTTAATAGGGTGATTTTTTATGCTCTATATCATGTTGAAAAATTATATACTTCTAGCACAAATTATTGCGTAAGTTGAAATTTTGATGCGTAAATTATTGTAACTGTATATAAAGGTTGTATATTTGTATATACAATATTTCTTGGAACATCTTTCAGGGTTTTCTCTTTAGCATTCAACCTTTAATTTCATTGCAGAACCATACATAGAATATTCCAACATTTCAGCCAAAGAGGAGTATGGCCTCCACAAAAACATAGTGAGATTCATATCTTTGCAAGGTTGTCGTTTGGATCGTGACCAATATGTACATATATTTTTTTAGTGACTCTATTGGGAAATGATTTATTTTCAGTAAATATGATGTTTTCTAGGATCATAAATTATTGGAAGACTAGAAGCTATTTGGTTGAAGTTTTGAAAGAAGATCTAGAGATTGATTCAAGATCAACTAGTTTCTTAAAAAACTTGTTCAAGGAGAACTAAATGGCCTTGATGATATATTGTTGAAAATTCAGTCACAAATCAATTGTGACAACTTATATAGAACCAAACAATCATCTAATATTTGGGTGGATGATATCCCTAATGAATCCATCATCAAAACTCTAAATTTTGAAGAAACATTCCTTGGTGACTCCACCAAAAAAAATAAAGAATTTCAAGAAGACCTACATTATGACTCCTCAAAGGATTTTCTTTTCTGTTGTGATGATATTTTGACTTCTCCATTGAACCAAACAAAAATTATTCAAGATACAATAAAATGAGAAGGTACCCAAAGAAAGAAAGGGTTGCACAAAGGCCCACTCAATTTGCAAGGATAAATTCATCCTTTGCAAGATATTTCCATGGACAAATTTCCAATGTTCTTCATAAATTCTTTAGAATATTCATAGAAACATTTGATTAAGTTTGACAATGCTTTTGAGATATATAAGGTGGTTGAAAATTATGTTTTATGCCGATTATTTATCTTGACCCTAAAGGAAAATGTTAGTGAATTGTTTTAGTCATTGCTTCTTAGAACCATCACTAGTTGGGATGTGTTAGAGAATTTATTTGTAAAGAGATATTTCCCAAGAAAAGATCCATATTATCTTTTCTTGAAGTTTATTGAAATCCAAATGAACGAGGAAGATACAATAAAATATTTCACTTTCATATTCATGAAGGTTCTTCATAATATTCCAAAATGAATGTTTCCAAATGATGTCATTATTTTTAGTTGTTATGAAAATGCCTTGCCCGGGAATGTGAGATTTTTATTGAAACAAAAATAAAGTTCAACTATAAAGAGTTAATCCAAGAAGCTCAAGTCATTAAAAGAAACATTCATGAAATCGACACTATTCTACTAAACTTCCCAATATGTTTTCAAGACAATAGAGGAATGAATATTCAAGAAATATTTGATCAAAGGTGTGATTTTTTTTTTCTAGATCTTGTTCTTGAAACATAAAATGAGAACCCAAAAATTATAATTCAAGAAGAATACTATCCTCTACATGCTCCATTGGATGGAAACTTTAACCTCTCATGTGTTCAATTTGAGAGTGATGATCATAATTTATTTTAAAAACCTCCACTTGATGTATACAAGGATTTCATTCAATACAATCATGATGGAAATCTTGCAGCAGATTCTCAAATATCATAGCCAACTTATACCAAGCCATAAGAAGAATGTTTTCATTGGATAAATAGAAGTAATAATAACTTTACATCATATTTTTATGATAATGATTGTGTGTCTGAAACAGAGTCTAATGAAGGATATATCTTACAAGCATCAAAAGAAGGGCACTTGAAAAAAGAGGACCTATGGGTGATATGTTTTATTCCTAAAGATAACTAAATTGTTGATGAAAACAAAAGACAACCGTACGTATCTCCACAAGTGTTCAACAAAAAATTATCTTTGCAACCTCACCATTGAAACATGATCATTTCATAAAGGAAGAATGTTTTCAAAACATTGTTGATGAATCAAGAATTTTGAATGTGGTTGAGAATAAGAAGAAAGATAAAATATTTTCAAGCATGAAACTTCTCATCAAACCAAATATTGCAACATTCATGTGCAACCATCTAGAATTGATTTTATTGAAACATGGTTCCAAAGCATTGTTGGCCAAGCAATGCAATCAGATTTCAGTCATATCCAACTCACTTTTAATTCAATGTACTTTGGGCATGCTTTTTACTCCTTGATAGCAACTCTGACATGTTCCCCAATTCCAGTGTTCATTCCACATATTAGTTGGATGCTTGAATGGCTCAATTAGAAATCTACTTACACTTGAAAAGTGTCCTTTGCCTTCAAATAGAATAGGTAGGTAGATCTAGTTTGTACATAGTTTGTTTCTTAAATAAACGTTTTGGACAATATATCATTTGAGGAAATGTTTGAATATAACTCCATATCCCAATGGATAAGGCATATGAACCAAGATTATAGATTATCAACATCCCACAGGAGGTTATTATCCCATAGTTGGATCCAGATGTTGATCGAAAAATTTGATCACCTGGGTTTCCCGCTCTTGGAATAATAAAAAAATGATATCAAAAGAACGCAATTTTCAATAATCATAAGCCTATGAAGTAGCCCTCGGTCTAAACTTATTCACACATTTTATGGATAAACAATTTGAGTTTATATTCTCAAGATATCGAGGTTTTTTTCTAAACTCCCAAAAAGTTCTTTTTCCATGTGCAACACAACTAAGATTTTCTTGGAACCATGATTATTTTCTTCAAACAATGCTCAATTCTTGGAACAATTCCCATTTTCGAAACCATGCCCATTTTCTTGGAACTAACCATTTTCTTGAAACCCCACTTACACTTATTTTATTGGTTCTCCCATGCCATACTTAGTTTTATTTTCATATTTCTTGTTTCCACTCCATATTTCCATATCTTATTTTCATACTTCTTGTTTCATCTCACACTCCCCCTTCCATACTTCCATCAATTATTCTTATTTCATCCCCTCTTATGGTGTGTGATCACATCCCCTTTTTTCTTTCTCTCACCCCACATTCGCTTACCCCTGCATCGCATTCCCTTACTCCCTCTCCCATTTCCCTTAGTCTCATTTCACTCTTCCATACCTACAATATTTCATACCTACACTCCATTTCTCCCCCCTAACATGGCCCCGCACCCGTTATCCTTGATCTTCATTACCTCCCCTCTCTCTCGTCCTTCTCCCCATTCTCATACACTTAACCATTTTTCCTAATTTTTTATTCCTCCAACCACATCATGACACATGAAACCCTATCCAACTATGACATGTGGAAACCAATTATACTATGACATGTGGAATCCTATCAAACTATGACATGTGGTCTATGAATGGGCACCAACTTGTTTCTAAGTGGGCATTGACTAGATGCTTACTATTGGACAACTAGACGTTGATTGGGCATCAAAATGTTTTATTAATTTATGAAATTTCGTAATCATGAAACCTACACCAAAGTCTCCATAGTTTCCTTTATTCCACATGAAGAATATGAAATAATTTTTCATCATAAACATTAAAATTTTCATCTCCACAATACATGTGGGATTGGAATTTCTTTTAAAGGCCAAATTTTGATGAAGGGCTAGGATTGACTCACGAAATTGGTGGACGAATGCTGAGAAACAAACTTTTGAAGGTCATAACTCGAGATACAGGCATCGGTTTTGGAAAAAATATACCTCACTGTAAAGGTAATTCAATGAGGAAGACAATAGAGTAGGTTTCAAGAGGTGAAATTTATCATAACGCTTTCATAAATTGAAATAACGGTCAACCATGTTTTCATCGTTTGTTGATAAATTTGCTTGCAACCTCAAATTCCATAGCTTATAACCTGAGATCCAGAACTGCAAATTGCACTCAGGAGGACTCATTGGAAATATAAGATGATTAATATTGCATCTAGAATGTTTTTTTTTTTTTTTTTAAGTAAGAAATATTATATATTAAAATCCTTCTAGAACCAAAGGAGAGTTTCAAAATAGAGAAATAGCCATACTGTAATGACTAGACTGCCCCAATAGAGGGAAAACCAGTCCAACCAACAGAGGAGTCAAGCATAAGTAGTGTAATAAACTAAGAAAAATAGTCTCAGACAAACTGGTCACCAGTTAAAACTAAAAGAAGCCAACAAGACCACAAATACAACTATAGGCTTAGACATCTGGTGAATAACCTGGCCAGGTGGTGTGGAAGTCCTCGGTCCAAGGTTCCTCCTTGACATACATCACTTGGTCCACCCATTGCACTTCGACTTCCACATTGCTCGCGGTTCTATCGGCACCTGTCGTAGTATCCTGCAGTGGTCGCCTTGTCGAGTCCACCTCCATGGCCATGGTCTCGTGCCCGACCAGCTCCAACCCATTCTTTGTTGAGCGTTGCAGCTTGACGTCTCCTCCACTGGTAGCTGCATAGGGTTCCTCCACTGAATTCGCTCCTGCCAGGTCCAAGGGGAAAGCTTTGTGAAGGGAGGAAAGAAGCTGAAGAAGGAACGCTACCTTTCCGTCCATGGCTTGCAGGCGAAATTGAAGGTCCTCCACCCCCTAGCGAAGTTCAAAGACCAAACCATAAAGGATGGCCAGGATTTCTCTAAGTTGTGCGCCATAGAAGGAGGCAGACGACTGGTTCTCAGAGTTCCAAGGCTGATGAGGAGGAGGAGGCTCGCCTCCTATTTTCCTTAAAGAATCCAAGACTGGTATAGGGACCGGCTCAACCAAAGGAGGGGCGAGAAGGGGACACAAGGAGGATCTCAGCATCCGAGGGATGATTGCTAGACAATTAAACTGTGAAACAGGCGGAGCGGGAGAGGGAGAAATGATAGGCTCGGGATGGAGGGGAGGAGCAGATGGAGGGTGAGTCAGGAGGCGAGATAGAAGGTCAGCGAGGTTTCCATGGAGAGCCCCTCCTCAGCCTCCCCCTTGGCCGCGGCATAAGGTGCTTCTTGTGACTATCCAAAGAAACTAGGTGCACGAGACAGAGGTAGAATGCCTGGAGGTGAGTAGGGGCTGCAGAGAGCATGAAAGTTCGATCAGGATCAGGCCATGGCAGTGAAGGGAGGAACCCTTCGAAACGCGAGAAGAGACGAGGGACATAGACCTGTAACCAAGCCATGAGATGACGCGCATAAGGAGAGGGAAGCTACATAAATGAGCTTTCACGTCGTAGTAAGAGCAAATTAATGCAGGAGTAGGATGGTGGGCGGTAGCACGAGCCCGTCACATGGCTCCATGCCTCGGTGCCTGGTGCCTACCTCCGTTGTACGCCAAGTGTGCCGCACTAGCACCCCATCTAGGGCTATTGCATCTAGAATGTTTTTCATGGCTAAAATGTCAAATATTTTTCTCATAAAATTAAAGCACAATCCACTTTTGTTAAAGACAGTCATATTGAAAACTTGAAAATAAAGTTTAATAAATAAATTATATTAAGGGAATAAGTTGGTCCTACTTGGAGGAATGAATTTAAATGTTAAAAATTCATTAATGAGAATTCAATAAAGTAAAAATTAAAATTAGTTTACTTCAAAAAGGAATCATGGAAATTTCTAGAAAGAAAAACCCTAACTACTATAAAAGCATTGAGAGAACCTTTTAAAATCAAAAGAGAAGGCACCATGAAGAGGTTGGAAGACATAATTTGCTACATTTGTGAAGAGTCTTCAAGAATAAAAGCCCTATTTTTCCAAGATTCAATGGACTGACTTGCCAAAACTTGTAACACACCCACTACAAACAACCTAGATTTTTCGTCTTTTCTTCGAGGGACAGAATCCCCGAATTTCTATGGGGCCTAGCGTAGACCATCCCTTCCCTTATCCTCCTCGATGTGATCATTGGCTATGACTGGCATTACCAAAAGGGTGCTTCCAACTTTCACGTTTCAGGATTTTTGTTTGTGAGCTCTCCCCGACTCCGTGTCACTTGAAATGTCGAGACTGGAAATGGGGTTAACGAGCTCCTTGGCTCCCCTTTTTCCTACTCCATGCAACCACCTTAGTGAACACATGCTAACACCAAATGGTGCTACCGGAACTCGAGTTTCAAGATTATTGTTACAAGGAACCCTTGTTCCTTCAATCCCCAAAACCCAAAAGCTCAGTATCATCTATATCTACGGTCCAGATTGTTGACTTGATCAACGACCCGGATTAAATCCTGGCATTCTACCTTTCAGGATTCTAGCGGGGTCTTCACTCCTATTTCCCCGATCTCTAGAACCCCGATAGCTTTAGATCTTCACCATGCATCCTCTATAAATGGACGGTCCAAATTCTTTCGGGACTCGAAATGGTGATTCTCGAGTTTAGACCTTTTATTAACTGCTAGCGCCTACCTCCTCCTTCTACCACATGACCCTCTCCTGTGACCTAGGGTTCATCCACAGAGTGCATCGAGGTTTCATATACCAGGATTTCGCGACTTGCGAAGACGACGGTTCTTTGCCTCTGGTTTCCCAGATGCTGAAATGCTGAAACTTATTCACACTAAACTGGCTCATCCACAGAGCGCATCGGGATTTCGTATACCGGGATTTCACAACTTGTGAAGACGAGGGGTCTTTCCCTCTAGTTTCTCGGATACCTAAACATCAAAATTTATTCACACTAAACCAATGGTGCAGATCACTCATGGATCAATGACAATGATCACATCGTGATTTCGTGAATCGTGAGTTCGTGCGGTCTTATCCTTTGACCACTCCACGTTGCGAGTCAGCGAAAGGCTACCCAACTGCCACATGTCTTGTGTCGATGGACGGTTCCACATAGTTTAGGAACTTCAGGACTTCGTCGAGTCCACTCTCCTACCTATGAAAGGGTTAAGATTGACGATCAATAGAGCTCTGACAAATACTTGGATCTATGGTCCTGGATCCCATCGCTACTTGCAAAGGATGAAGGGGTTGAGGTATTAACGCCTGTGCTCCTCCTCTAGATCCATCGGTCTTGACAAATCTAGGGTATTTTCGAAAGGATTCCGACCGTTCGTCTACCAAACGATCGGGTATTCTCTTTTGATAATTGGACTCACTATCCTTTCTGAGCTTGATTCACGAGATTCAACCTTTCAGGGCTTCGAACTCCCACGACTTCAAAACCTGAGAGAACTACTCTTTTTTGTACAAGGTTTCCAAACCTAGGTCATTTGGACCTTTAGATGATTCTTGGGTAATTATCCCTAGGCTTGGTGACCTAACTGAGATGCCTTCCTAATTCACCGAGCTATGAACTCTATGACCAGGGTAAAGTAAACTCATGGGTTTTCTATAGCGGTAGTCTTTTCAAGGAACTCACTCTGACTCTGAAATGTGAGGAAACTCCTCGGAAAAAGGTGCCTTCAGGAAATTAAACCAAGATAGAGCGCGAGTCAAGTAGATGGGACAATTCTCAAGGGAACAAAATCGTATTCTGAACTTATTCATTCTATACAATAACCGATTATGGTCATATAAGTATAAACATGCATCCATTATTCCCAATCAAAACACAAGGCAATCACTTCTACATAGAAACCATTTATGAGCATATAAACATGAGCATGCATCCAGGATATTCAATTCAAAATACAAGACATAAACACTTATCAGAAACACCAGGTGTGACGTGACTGCTAAGAGGGGTGCTCATTTCCACCCAACCATAGGTTCAGTGACTCCAAACGGATTTACCACTAGCCACCCCCGAGCTAGACCACAATGCTCGAGATTTAGTCTCCTACTTCCAGCTCAATGGAAGTCAAGGACGAAGGTTACTCTCCTTCTCCTCTATTCAGAACTCTGTATATTTCCAGTGTTCCTCTGGTTCTCTTCCGTGATTCCTATTGTGCGTGTTCTCTCTTCCCCCATTCCCCACACTTCCTTTCTTTCTTTTTCTGCAAGATTGCGTGTGGCACGAATTCCCCTGTGTGTGGTCAGGTCTGAGAGCTTCTACGGATGGGTGGTTCACCTCCATCCCCTCATTAATTCTTAAGGAGCCTCCCCACCTACCATCCTGATGGGTAATTAATTCTAGGGTCAAAGATTTTCTTTTGGTCTTTGAGCAAGTAAAAACCAGTACGGTATTGGTTCGGTGGAAGTTAACGCAACCATTCCAAGTCCCTTCCACCACCTCTCATTAGCCATCATGGCCTCTTTTAGCACATCCCTTCCTAGAAGTCACGCAACTCATATTCATAACATAATTTACATTCATCGACCTTTTATACAAAGGTCCATCAAATTAAACATTCACATCTTTGAGTTCGCCATAGTTCTTGGCCAATATAGTTATTCTTACAGATTGGGGGAAATAGGGTGTTACAATTCCATCCCCCTTAAAGGAACATCATCCTCAATGTTCTATCTATCAATATGATGTGTATGTACAGAAGTAAACAAAATTGTATATGCATGTTTAATGGCATCTTCCATTTCCCACGTAGCCTCATCTGGGCCAAAATGTTTCCACTGCACCTTGACCTGTGCAATGGTTCGGTTCCTGAGTGGGGTTTCCTTTCTATCTAGTATGCATTGAGGTTCTGGCAGGTATTCTCCCTCCGGTTCCACCTGGATCACAGACCAGTCAATTATATGATTAGAATCATGTACATATTTCTTCAATAATGAAACATGTAAAACATTATGTGCTTTTACTATGGGAGGAAGTGCTAGCCTATAGGCTACAGGTCCCACTCTATCTAGAACTTCAAAGGGTCCACAATACTGAGGTTCCAACTTGGCACAAGCTCCCATCCTCAGGGAACTCTTCCTAGGCCTAACTCTGAGATTTACATGGTCTCCCATATTGAATTTTCTTGGAGTTCTCTTTCAGTCGGCGTAACTTTTCTGTCTGTTGCGAGCAACCTTTAGATTTTGTTTTATCTAAGTCACTTGTTGTTCCATTTCTTTTAACATGTCAGGTCCAATAGTAATTATGTTCGCGGGATTACTCCAACTGACTGGAGTGTTGCACGGTATACCACAGAAGACTTTGAAAGGGCTCATCTTCAGGGATTCTTGGTAGCCATTGTTGTAGGCGAATTCCACCAGTGGCAGGTAATCTTCCCACTTTTGGGGTTGATACATTGCATGCATCCTTAGCATGTCTTCTAATATTTGGTCCACTCTTTTCGTTTGTCCATCTATTTGAGGATGATAGGATGTGCTAAACAATAATTTAGTCTCTAGACCAGCCATCAAGGATTTCCAAAAGTTGGAAGTAAATTTCATGTCTCTTTCAGACACGATCTTTTTAGGCATACCATGTAGTCTAAATATCTCCTTCATGAATATGCTGGCGATATCTATTGCCTTGCAAGTCGATTTGAAGGGGATAAAATGGGTAGACTTGCTCAATTTATCCACCACCACCATTATGGCGTCATTCTGCCTAACCAATGTTGGTAGTTCGATGATGAAATCCATGTAGATGGTCTCCCATTTCCATTCCTTGATTGGTAGAGGTTGTAATAATCCTGCTGGGTGTCGGTGTTCTGCTTTAACCTGTTGGCATTCTATGCATTTGGCTAAGTACTCAGCTATGTCTTTCTTCAATCTAGGCCAATAGAATTGTTTCCAAGTCGCCGTGATCATCTTATGGTATCCTGGATGACCAACATATGGTCTTTTTATGTAGTTCATCCATTATGAACCTCTTCGAGTTATCACAATATGGAATATACAATCTGTTTCTGTAAGCTAGTAGGCCTCCATCTATCATCTGGTAGAATTCATACTTTATCCTCGTGGGTTCTTTTTATAGGTACGAGGTCATGGTCTAGAAGAATGTGTATGTTTCTTGTCCATTCTTAACTCTTTCCCTGACATTGGTCTCGCAGGTGCTCACTGCTACCAGATGAATTGTTTTCATACTTCTTCTAAGGGCATCAACCACCTTATTTTCCTTTCCCTTGATATGTTTGATTTTGAAATCAAACTCACTAAGAAGGGCCATCCACCTAGCTTATCTAGCATTGAGTTTTGGTTAGTCAAACAGATGTTGCAATCCACAGTGGTCTATCATGAGTATGAATTTCCTTCCTAGGAGGTAATGCCTCCACATTTTCAAGGCATGCACTATGGAGGCCAACTCTAGATCATGGGTCACATAGTTGGCTTCATGCTCATTCAATTTTTGAGATTCATAGCAGACTACACTTCCCTCTTTCATAAGGACTCCCTCGAGCCCTTCCTTATAGGCATCTGTGCACACGAGGAATTCATTTTCGGGATCAACGATCTTCAGCATGGGTGCATGGGTCAGAAAGTGTTTCAGGGATTGAAATCTTTCTTCACACTCTTGTGTCCACGTGAATTTACCTCCCTTCTTCTAGAGGGTAGTGATTGGACAACCAATCTTGGAGAATCCTTTTATAAATCTCCTATAGTATCCTACTAAGCCCATAAAGGATCTGATATCCAAAATGTCCTTTGGAGTAGGCCATTCCATGATAGACGGGATCTTGTCAGGGTCTACTGCTACTCCTTTTTCAGATATGACATGGCCCAAGTAATGTATTTTCTTCTGGAAAAAATCACACTTGCTAAATTTGGCATAGAGTTGATGTTCTCTTAGCACTTGAAGCATAATTCTAATATGTTCCTCATGTTCCTCTCTATTCTTGGAGTAAATTAATATATCGTCAATAAAAACCTGTACAAATTTGTCTAGGAATTTGCTGAGCACATTGTTCATCAAGCACATAAAAGTGGCAGGGGCATTGGTTAATCCAAATGGTACTACCACAAACTTGTAGTGACCATATCTCATCCTGAAGGAGGTTTTGTGAATGTCTTCACTCTTGATTTAGACTTGATGGTATCCAGATCTCAAGTCAATCTTTGAGAATATGGAAGCACCTCCCAATTGATCAAACAGGTCATCAAACTGGGGTAAGGGGTACTTGTTCTTTATGGTTACCTTATTGAGTTGTCTATAATCTATGCACAGTCGGAGGGTGCCATCTTTCTTCTTCACAAATAGAAATGGTGCTCCTTATGGGGAAACGCTGGGTTGGATATAGCCTTTGTCCACCATTTCTTTTAGTTGTAATTTAAGCTCAACTAGCTCGGGTGTGCTCATCCTATAGGGTGTCCTAGACACGGGCACTACTCCTGGTGAAAGTTCTATTGAGAATTCAATGTCCCTTCTCGAAGGTAAACCTGGTACCTCTTTCGGAAACACATCTCTATATTCTCTTAGTGTGTGGTGGTCTTTGAGGCTTGGTTTGTCATCTTCAACTGATTCCAACACCTGTATCGCATATAGTGGACATCCCTTTCTACAATAATTTCTCATTTGAAGGGATAATATTCATCTCACCGAGATAGCTTTTTGGATCCCTTGAAGGGTTATCCTTCTTCCTTCTTCACTTACACATTCTAAGGTTTTATGGTAACAATCTAGTCTATCTTTATATGTGGCTAGCCAATCCATACCAATCAACAGGTCATACGATCCTAGGGGTAGTATGTGTTGGGTCGCCAAAGTAGCATATTTTTATCAACCTTTCACTTCACTTTCAATTCACTTTCACTTCACTTTTAACCATATTTCACTTTCCCATACCCTTACATTAAACCATTTTCATGATTACATGGGTTTTAGACATATTATTTTCCAGTGCATCTATTTTAGTGTTTTTGAGTGAATTTATGATTAAATATTGGAAAAATGACATGTTTACGCTTATATATGAAAGTGGGATGAGTTTCATGATGTTTACAGGTGTATTTGAAGACTCCAACCAAGTCAAATTTGACCATCAAGCCTCAAATTCAAATTTCCTCTTCAATCTTTTGAATATTTGATAAAGATTTGAAGATGTACTCAAGTATCTTGGATGGAGATTAATCATGAAAGAAATATTTGTGAGAGGATTTGTAGAAATATCACTTGATAGGCGTGAGCACATGGTTGCAACCAAATGAGACATTTGTGGATCTAGGAGAGATTTATGGATCTAAGTTATCTTAAATTTTTGTATAAATAGGAGTGCCTCCTCCATTTCAAAGGGGAG
>JZKD02S2186563.1:306774-348378 GCA_000966675.3 Picea glauca
AAATTCAAATTTTGGTTGGACTTGGTAAAGGAAAAAGCAATGATTAGACCTAGTAAAGGTAGAAGCAACAACCAAATATGGTGGAGGAAGAAATAGCAAGTAGACTTTGTCAAGATTGGTGCAACTTATATATTGGTGTCTCTTGCTAAGTTGGTACTTAGCGGTGGGGATTGGTGTCTCTAGTAGATAGGTGTCTACGAATATCTATAAGAGATTGGTGTCTCTTGCTAATTTGGTGCTTAGCATTGGGTATTGGTGTCTATGAAGACTTGAAATGGATTGGTGTCTCTTGATAAGTTGGTTCTTAGTGGTGGGGATTGGTGTCTATGAATATTTGTAAGAGTAGTTTGTTTCCTACCAGGATTTGTACCTGTGGGGATTGGTGTCTCTGGTAGGTTGGTTCCTACAAATATTTGTAACAATAGATTGGTGACCAAAAATAATTATAAAGTAAATTTTCATGGGTTTTTCTTGAAAGGGTTTCTATGTAAATATTGTGTTCCATGTTCTACAGTTAATATGTGATTTTTTTCTTATGGTTGATGAATGTTTGAAAAAGTAAAAATTTTCTTTATGCTGACTCATCCCCCATATCATTATAAGTGTGTTCTCGACAATTGGTATCAAAGAAGGCTCCTTCTGAAATGGAAATAATATAACCATTGGATGGTATATCTCGAGAGCACACATGGAGATCAAGAAGGTTTCTCCACAAACAAAGATCCATTTTTTGATGGAGAAAACTATGAATTCTAGAGGATAATGAAACAAACATATATAATCAACCTTGGGTTTGATATTTGGAAACCATTTTTGACTAGTTACACAACCCCAAAACTCTATTAAAAAATGCAATCAAGAAGAATCCTAGTGGACATAATGTGAAAGCCATGAATGCCATCTTGTGTGGTCTATCAGAATCAAAGTTTTTCAAGGTGATGCATTGTGGATCAAAAAAATAAATTTGGGACAAGCTTAAAAATATATATGAAGGAGATCACAAGGTTAAGAAAGAAAATCTCCAAACTTATAGAAGACAGATTGAGTGCCTAAAAATGAAAGACAAAGAAAATGTTACAGCCTATGTAACATCCCTAGTTTTAATCTCTACAAATTATATTGTAATTGTATAAATGTTATTTAGGTTGGTGAGTTGATGTGTTGGGGTGAAGAAACCATATTGGTTTAATGTGGTTGAAAGCTGAATGGAAAATTATGTGCATTGAAATATCTAATTAAAAAGTATTAATCACTGGCTATGATACAAAAAATATGAAGAACAATGGGGGGCTATGATTCCAAAAGAGAGATCGGTCCCAAGGGGAGAATTACACATGTATATTAATCCAGCCCACATTCCTAAATTATTATTATTATTATTGTGTAAATATTATATTTGTTGTTGAGTGTTCCTAAATCCAAACATCAAACTCATAGAAGAGGGTGGGTGGGAGGAGTCACATCTAATAGTTATTGGAAAGCATGGGAAGGAGTACAATTAGCTTGGGGAAGAGTGAGATTCAAGTCAAGAAAGCAAGCAAAGAGAGGAAATTCATATGGCCAAAAGGGAAGTTTTTGGAGAGTCACATTTTTGCATGGAGAGTAGTTTTTACTTACATATTTTTGGACAAAAAGAGAGGAGATGAGTGATGGGAAGAGCACCAAACATGTTGGGATTGAAGGAAACCATTGTTGGATTGCGTTTTATATGGAAAAAGAGGCTTGGTTGTTTATAAATTAGGTTGTAATATTGTGAAGCATTTTTATGATGAGAAATAGACTCAAGATACCTATGAGGGTTGTTGTGAGTATTGCTAGAGTAACTGGGAGGTTTTATAGTCAAACAGATGCACTAGATCCCTGGAGGGAAGTGGGAAGGCCTGAGGGACTGTGTGCAGTGAAGGGGGATCCCATTCCTTGGGTTGTGCAGGTTGTGGGAAACAAATTGGAATCTAGGTTTTGGGGATATTGTGTGTGGAGAGAGGATAACCAAAGCATCGAATCTCCTTGTGGACTCAGAGCCTTAGCTCAAGATTGTATTGTTGTTGAAAGAAAACAAGCAACAATTCCTATGGTTGGAAGGTTCACCTTTCATATGAAAACAGTTGGTTATCTATTAACAAATAAGTTCTTTTTTGTGTTTATCATGATATTTTGTTGTGTAAATGGTTTATATGGATTTTGTATGTTTGTGGTTTTTTGGAGAAGTTGCATTGTTGTTTTAATATATGTTTTTAGATATATTTGGAACTATGGTATCAGTGAAATGGTTAAATCATGTGTGATTTGTTGTTGATAATCTACATGAAGTTAATACGCACAAAATATTAATTTTAACTGTGTCTTATGCATGCAATGTTGCTCAATTAGTGGTTGGGTATGTTACAATATGGTATCAGAGATAGTAGTTCAATAATGGACCCGTATGGGTCAAGAACAAGTGTGAATTTTAGAAAATTTGTTTTTGTAAACTTTGGTCTGTGCAAATTTGGGAAAAATCGAGAGAAAATCAGAGTTAAATCCCCAAATGCGTGGTCAAGATTCATGGTAGAATGTATCATAACTATTTAAGGAGTTTAATGGAACCAAATTGAAAAAGTTGCAAGGCCTAATTTGACTTGGAATGGTCAAAATTCTCATTTTAATGGTCATTATATAATTATAGGCAGTTTGGTAAAACGATGGTCAAGGTCGCATTTGATTGTGAGATCAATGGCCGAGAATAACTTTGATAAATTTAAAAAAATTGCAAGGTTTCGACTATTAGGAAGGTTGAACAAATAAATGATCGAGATTCAATTTCGATGGTTGAAATTCGAAGGAAATCGATGGCTTAGATTCACCTAGATTGTGCTCAAAATTTTCTAAGTTGTGGAGTTCATCGAAAGATTTCGCTGATGGATGATGGTCAAATCGACAAGATTTGTGAAGGGTTTGAAGTTATCCAACTAAAATCGTCGATGATTGATGGTCGAATCAATGAGTTTGGTGAAGAGTTGAGTTCATCCAAAAGACATTTTTTATTGTTGACGACCAATGGTCGGGGATCGAAAGGATTTGACAAATGTTTCAAGCATCTGAAGAGGTTTGTAGATCATTGATGGCCAATGGTCATGGATCGGTAGAATCTATTGAAGGTTTCATGCATCCAGGGGGACTGTTGATCACAAATGACTGATGAATCAGGTATCAATGAATTATGAAGAGAGTTTTCATTTGTCCAAGAAAAGTGGTCGCTCATTGATGAAGGAAAAGAGGATGATATCATGCCATCATCCACATGTCATTCCATGTCAAGATCCATGTTTCATGCCACATCAACCCATTTGACACCTTAGGATGACGTGTCATGCCACATTATCATCCACATGGAATGCCAAGTCAACAATTTCCATGCATCCTTCAAGTGGTTGATGGTTGAGGGTTAGGTTGACTGATTTCTGGAAGTGTTTTTGACATTCATCGGGGATCGCCAATCATTGATGGGTCGATGGTCAGGCGTCAGTCAAATTAGTGAGGAGTTTTCATTTGCTAATGAAGATCGTTGATGACCAATCGTCGAATCGACCAATTTAGAGTTGTTCTTAAATTAGTCATTAGGGATTTGGGCCGATGACCGATGGTCGGGTTAGCAGTTTGGAGAAAGTGTTGTGTGCATCCAAACGAGAATGTTAGTCATCGATGGTCGATGGAGCGCATATCAATGACTTAGATTCCACGTGATTTGAGAAAATGGTTCATATTTAAAGGGTTGTTACATTAGTAAAAAAAAAAATTATACAAAATTTTGTGGTTTTTGAAGGTCATTAACTTGCGGGGCAATTTTGAGGCCCTAAACGACGTTTTTAGCTAGTCAAAACCCACCTGAATAAAGTGTACCAAGGTACATTGTGTCTGTGTAGGTCAAATAAAAAAGCATAGAGAGAGATATCCAATGAGTTAAGTTGTTCACAAAATAGAGCTCGTATGAGAAAGTTACAACCAGAACAGTAAGGGTAAAATTTTGGCACCAGATTACTTCTAGAGGGCATAAATCCTTGCTCTGAAATCTGTTTTGTTGGTAATTTGGTTTCCATTGATTTCAACCCTTGGAGAAGTTAGGAATCCCAAGAGGTGTGGTCATGAAGCCCAAATTTGTTTGAGGAAAAATAGGATGAAGAACAATGCAAATGCATGTAACACACTCATAGATGGAAATTCCTCATCGTGTCGTTTCCAAAGGTAGGTGGTGCACCACGGGGTTCCTCGCAGTTAAGGAGATATGCCCTCTTGAAGATGGATTCCCCAAAGTATGGTTAAGAATCCATAAACAATTGTAACAAGAAGTGACAAGTTAGCCCCAGATTAATTAAAAGAAGAAAAGTTGTTGAAAACAAGAAGTTGGCCCCGTTGCAACGAGTATTAAAATAAATGTTAAGGATATTGTTGGTAAAGTCGGCCCCAATGGAATAATCATTAAAAAATTAAATTGAATTTTATTTTGATCAATTCCGCCCTAAAAAGAGGGTGGCAGATCTAGTATAAATAAGGCACTTAGGAGTTCATTTGTCACATCAACTCAAGTGATTTTTATTTGAGGTAACTAAGGAGATCTGAGGTGAATTTAAGAGGAAATATGAAGTGAAGAAGGGAGAGGTTCCAAGGGAGGATGAAGTCTTGTGATGATGTGTTCTAAGGTATGTTATTTAAAGGTCATCTTACCATTTTAGCTATATTTTTTTTTCTATAATGATTCCGATAGAAAAAATTGGATGATGTTGAGAAGACATATCAAGGTACCTTTGGTAAACATTTTAGCTTCAGGGTCGTTGTATTTTTGGAGATACAATCTGTGGAAGATAGAGTTTTTGACTAGTCCTAAAACTAGTATCAAATAGGTATTCTGAAAAAAATAGTCATAACTTCTTCATAGAGGATCCAAATTCTATGAGAAAAATTGCATGGGAAAGAGTACATTATGTAGTATGTTGTGTGTGAGTTTCAGAACCATATATGAAATATTCAGTGCGTGGCATGCTCTAAAACTTTTCTCTCCAACATAGGATAAAATTCAACAAGGTCTTCCATTTTTTCTATAATGCCTCTTCAGGGACGATTCAATGAGTGAAAATTGGAGGAATTTTAGAGACGATATTGAACAATAGTGGGTACACGTTTCAGACCTTTATTCATTACAGGTACAAAGTTATGCTTATTTAAAGTTAGGGTTTGTGACTAATCCAAAAACTAGTCACATGAGACTGAGGTGAAATTTGATGAAGATGTTATTATCTTGTTGTTGAAGATGAAGAAGGTATAAGTGTCTATGATATGATGCACCAGGTCTATTATAGAATCAGAGGTATGTTTTTATATTAATTTTGAAGGTTATGTATTAATGTTATGATACATTCTTGATACATATTTTGGAGATTTGGGTATATGTTTTGAGGCACAACTTGGATGTATGGTATATGTTTGATACATGCTTTGAGTCACATCTATTGAGGAATATTGTTGGTACATATATTGGATATTGGCATACATTTTTGGCGCATGGTTTGAAGAGAATATTGGACACATGGTTTGATATATTATTTGGTATATGTTTACATATTTGAGGCATATCCTGGTACATGGTTGATGGTTGTTATGGTGCATGTTTTGGTACATGGTTGATGGTTGTTATGACACATGTTTTGGTACATGGTTGATGGATGTATCTTGGCACATGGTTTATGTATATGGCACATATGTATCTCAGCATATGTTTTGATACACATCTTGGCGATTGTCTTGGTGTATGATTTGTTCTTGTTGATGATGAGGTATCAATATTAGTGATAGAGACAGTGACAATGACAGTGACAAGGAAAGTGATAGTGAAAGAGACAATAACAGGGATAGTGGCAGGTTGGATGATAGGTTGATCATCAGTGACAGGTTGATTAGTAGTGACAGTGTCAGTCACAGGTTGAGTCTACACTTATGTTTAAGGGAAAAAGGATGAGGCAAGGAAAGGGGGTTGTATCATCCTTTCGGTTGGTGCCAAAGAATACATGGAGTTGGAGCTTCCTTCAAGTTGGAGCCTATAATTGAGGGGGTCGTACTCTCCTTCCATTTGGAGTCAAAGAATATAGGGAGTTGGAGCTTCCTTCAGGTTGGAGCATGTAAATCAAAGGGTTGGAGCCTCCTTCCAGTTAGATCTGGAGAATTTGGGAAGTTTTAGCTTCCTTTAGGTTGGATCCTGTAAATAGCTTATTGGAGCCTCCTTCAAGTTGGTGCTGGAGAATTCAAAAGTTGTTGCTTCATATGAATGTAATATTTGATATATATATATAAGAAATAATTTTGTTGTTTTCTCCCATTTGGGTTTCCACGTAAATTTTGTTGTACTATGTATCTTTGTGTATGATGTGATACATTGTTTATGATATGGTAAATGATATCATATGTGAATGGGATTATTAATAATTTAATGTCTTGTTTAAAAGTGGTATAAATTTCTCAATATTGATTCACCTCTCCCTCTCAATATTGTAGCATGTTTGGGGCACATGAGTAGTCGATGGAAATCTTATGACCCATAGAATCCAACGATGGAGTAATAATTGGGTTATGGGTACCTGAAAATGTGTAGGGGGAGAAGCAAGACACATGTAGCATGCAGGGATAAATTGGGTAAAACAATCTAAACTTCTATGGACCATAAATTTAATCTCGGACCTTGATTTTGAGAAAACGAATAGTCGTTGGAAAGGTATTGAGGAGTAAAAGAAATATGTATACCTATAAATTTGATTTGGTTGCTAAAAATTTTCCAGAAATTAATAAAGAGGTTTATGTAGCAATAAATGAGTGGAGAAATGCAGCATGTGAATGTTGTATCACCACTCTTAGAACTCAGATTGAAGCATGAGTATAGTCACTGAAGAGATGTTTCAGAGAGGAATGCATCTTAAGAATCCAACTTTTTATTTGGTGCATTATGTCCTTCATAAATTGGGATAAATAATGACATGTAGGATTAATTGAAAAAAATTCTATACAATGCATAACTCTAACAAAAATGGTTTCTTGCACATGGTGCAAAATTAAAGGTATAATTAGATAAATTCAAGCCTAGGATTGAATATAAGAGTAATGGAGACATGAAGAGCTTGTAGAAGTTAGTTTAGGAAATAAAGAGCTACATGAAAAGTAATGGAAAGTGGAATTGGATTCCAAGAATCATGTAATTACTCAATGTAAATATTTTTCTAAATAGTGTCAAGGTTTGGAGAAACCTTCCGAGGCAATTTTTAAGTGCCTATGTATACGTGTAGAAGAAAATTTGAAGTGCAATAGTTTGGCATGGTAAAGATAGGTTGAGCTTATTAGAAAGGAATTTATTAATAAGTAGAGGAACACTCTAGTGGAGAGTGTTGTATGAAGGATTGTTAGCAGGAGGATAAGATTCCACCAATGAGAATTGTTTGGGTATTTTATGGATTGATCACTGTCTCCATTAGACAGGGAAGATGATCAAGCTTGTACATTCGGCTGAAGAATAAAAGACATGAAAAAGGAAAGTGAAAGGATGCAAGGAAGGTGATGCAAGGTTGACAAAGGTCTAAGGAAGAGGAGAGGAATATTAGTATTCAATATGACTGGTTAGCAACGGAAAAATAAATAGAGATTCTCACATAAATCATGGAGCGAGTAGGTGAATATTGTTATTGCATGCATAAGGAGTTAGGGAGGACTCCATATCCTTGAAGGTAGAGATATAGTGAAGGCTACAAATCTTACTGCAAGAGAAGGAAAGAGGATATCATGAGATTAGGTGTGACTCATGGAGTGGATGAGTAATACATATGTGAAAGTATGGGAATGCATGAAAAATGAACTGTTGGGTGTGATCTAACAAATTTTGTCTAAAAGTACCCCAAAGAAAGGAAGTTTCCTCTATTATTAGAGTGTGCAACAAAAGAAAGGTACAGTTGCACATGGAGGATTTGCAGTATTCCATTTGGAGCAGAGTGGTATTGAGTGGCCAAGTAGTGCTTCATAAGGAATTAATCAATGAATTATTTAAAATTGAGGAAAGACATGGATGGAAAATAGTATTAGAAAGATGACAAAAAATAAATATTTCAAAATGTTGAAACACCAATCAATGATAATGGTATTTCGAGACTAGTTTGGTCAAGAAAAATGGGAAGTGGTTAATTAGATTGTAGTGTTAATATTCAACTAGAGTAGTGCATGTTACAAGACTATGAATATTGATAATTATATCCAAAGCATGTTGTGATAGTTTTTTTCTGCATAAAGGAAGTAGTTGTGAGATGGAAGCACTAGTGGACCTAGTGGCTAAAATTGCAAAATGGCCAAGTGGGGCTTGGCTAGCAGGTTCAGAATAAAGGCCAGTGGTGCACAATTGATCAAAATGATAGTGCACAAGGTAGAAAGGTTCTACAAGAATTCAAGGATAGTCATATACAAAAACAAAGCTAAATAAATAAATAAAGCTGAAATATATAAGCATTGGAGCACATGATAGAATTGATGCATGACACATACAATAAAAATAGGATGCATGTGCCTGAAATAGGCATGATGAGATTAATTCTCAATGCATATTGGTGTGCATTGGTACATTGGTGCATATGGGCATTCTTGAACATGTATATGGTGTGAGTGTATACTAAGAGTAGTCTGCTGATATATATATATATATATATATATATATATATATATATATATATATATGAAAAGAAATGATGATGCTATGATATTGAATAAAACTAATGAAGGATTGTGTAACTAGGAAAAATGATTATAGCATGATGATATTATTGCTTATGGAATTTATCCATATGAAGAGATATGAGGATGGTGGGAATGTTGATCAAGAGGTTGGTGAAGGGATCATGTGAAATTCTACCAAGCACCAATTGATAAGGTAGCATCAAGTAAATTGATAACAACCATACAAGAATGCAATTGGGGTTGCTTATATTGCGTAAAATAATGAAGGGAATTGAGGTAATAATTCCCTCAGTTAATTTCTCAATATTTGAATCGATGGAAATACAGGAGGCCTTGAGTATGAAAATATTATTATCTACTTGAATGCATTTATGAGAAATTAATTGCATATTATGTTATCTTGGTTTTAAGATCATAACCAAGACAAGAAGTGATACATATTCCTACGACAACAATGAATTCCATGGATATATGGTATTCTGGAATCAATGCATAGATGCATTGGGTAAATGAGGCCATGTGAATTGGCACATTGGTAATAGTTGACTACATTATGAAAAGTTTGAGTGTTGGTAATGCATGTGTGAGGAATGATGGTTACATTCCATTTAATATGAACAATAGTTGGAAGTGGTGAAATTTTTAGATTAATATAACTCTAAAAATTAGTTCATGGAATGAATGCATATGTTGAAGTGGATGATAGTCTCATTATATATAATATGATTAATGGTTGAATCCCATTTAAAAAAAAAAGTGAATAATGGCTGAAAATGATTGAAACACTGGAAAATTACAATTATGAGATCATTTCATGAACTATTGGAAATATGCCTGAGCACTAACAATCTTGTTTGGCTACAAGAAAGTTGAGAAAGTGCAAGAATATTTGTCTTGGATATGGAAATGATGTAAGACCATAAAGAAGAACAATATATACAACTGCAAGATCCAAACATAATGAGCAAAATACTCATGCATGTAAACTTTATTTACATGCATAGAACATATTTGAGAAATTAATGATTGAAAATTGTTATAATATGAGAAAAATATGTTTGGCTGAACTAAAGTAAGAAAAATTGCAGGATGAATGGTATTGTACATGGAAATTAAGTAATCCCATAAGGAAGATCGATTCCTATTGTTGCAAGAGACAAACATCCTAAGAATAAATCTTGCGATTGGGAATATTAGTCTCCTATGTGTAAAATAGATTTGGAAATTAATATGTAAAATTTTTATGATGATATCTCATGATGATTATGTGTGTAATAAAAATGAGATGATGAATATTAAAGATGGAAATCTTGGAAAGAACGCTATTGCTATGACACGGGAACCCTATGATTTCCACAAGTTGCAATTTTTCCAGTGAAGAACCTGGTAGTGAATTGGTGCTTCCCTTGCACACAAACACCTTGGAAAATGATGGATCGCCCAAGGGATTGTCCATAAGTGAAGGGGATGCATGATCATGGAGGGTGAGGATGGAAAGGATGAGGGTACTCCATAATGTATATGACATAGTTGCTAGAATCATGAGGTTGTGTCAGGAAGGAACAATGAGATAAATTCTTGTTATGGTTGCTCATGAAATAGAGCAACAACCATATGAATAAGTGATTGTAATCATTGAGTTAATTATGATGAAAGTGTTGATGATTACATATATGTGAGACATCCTCTAGGACATAGACTGAGTGAGTCGACCTAAGAGAGATCCCATGAGCTTGGTGTGCCCATGAGATGGGTGTGTGCTTCCTCTCTAAGATGGATATGGAACATTGTGCCCCTGTGTGGGGTGAGAAATCCCATGAGATGGGTGTGTGGATCCTCTCTGATATGAAGATGAAATGTTGTGTGACCTTGTGTGGGGTGAGGAAGCACATGAGTTGGGTGTGTCATTCTCTTTGAGACAAAGATGAAACATTGTACTAGTCTCCTTTGCGTAGAGAGTTGACATGATGTGATAATCCAAATGATTCTCCTGTGAGACGCAGTGAGAAAGCGATATTATGAGTTGGACTTGCCTATGGATAAGCATAGGTGAACGTGATCCTAGTGGCTGAGCACTAGTGAGTGTAATCTCCTATGAGACACAATGAGATAGAGATGTGTACATCCCTGTGGTTGAGAACATATGGATGTGCCCCTAGTGGTTGAGCACTAGAGGGTGTATGAGATCCCTTACTATATTGTTCAAGGGTTAGAATTACCTGTAACCCTATTTGTGATGTAAAGGGTACAGGTCGGACCCACAATAAAGTGAAAGATAATTAATGTAAAATATAATTAATATGGAAATTATTAATTGTATTGTGACTTATTGAGGTTAGAACTATTGTGACAATATATAGTACTTTTGACATATATAGTCTAATATAAATAAATGTTAATTCCCCATTGAGGAATCAAAACACAAGTGTGAGTTTGGAAATTTCAGCAAGTACTTGTTCTTGAGAAAAGTTCACACCTCTCTTGGGTGCTAGTCTTCCAGGGCTTTGTGAGCACCCTTTTATGTGCTAGGTTTATGGTGTGGTATGTATTTCTCTTGAATAATATAGAAAAGGATTGGCTAGTTTTTCTTCCCTTTTCGAGAAGGGTTTCCCAGGATACTTCTTGTGTACTTTTGCATGGTGTTTTCTTCTTTTGATCTTGGTTACTGCAACAAATTGTTAATGGTGAAATTGAAAATGTCTATGATTAAAGTAAAATGATAAAATTGTAATGAAATTCATGCTTGAGACTATATTATTGAAAAATCAACATGGTATCAGAGCATAGGTCTTGAAGAACCCATTGTACAAGCAAAATCTAGTCTTCTGCAAAACCGTATAGCCCTCCTAGGGTTTCCATAAATTCTGTACAACCTTCCTTTTTGAGGAATTTCATCACTTGATACTTGGACGCTGGGGATAAAAAGTGCATGGCTTGTATGGCCTCCTTCAACAAACCTCCAAAAATCTTAAGATTGAATTTCTGAGCATTTTTATTTTTTGGCCCTAGGGTTTCCAGGGTTTCACTAATTTCTACAAAAAATTCAGAATTAGGGTTTTTGCAAGTCATTGAAGGAGATATTTAGCTCACTAGTGATTATTCTATATTTCAAGGCCTATTGTTGGCATTCATAAGCCCAACAAAACATAAAAGTGCTAGCCTATCCTAGCTGTTACGTTTTCTAGCCCGGTTGACAAGGGTTTGTGAAGAATCTAAAAATATGATGAACATAATCATGATGGAAGACAATCTTGGTGGATCAAGAAAAATCAGTTCCTAGAAGCCAAGACTTCAAGGAGATGAAGAAATCAACATCTCAACACTCTTAGGTATGGTCCCTACCAATTATAATACTTGGTTAATTGATTGTGGTGCCTCCAGGCACATGACCGATTTTAGAGATCACCTAACAAATTTTGTTGAGAAGGAGACATCTACATGTTGTCCTTGGAGACGATGACAGATATAATGTGAAAGGGGTTAGAAATTCTACCTTCCAACTAGATTCAGATATGCAGCTTCAACTAAATGAAGTACTATATGTACTTGGAATGAAGAGGAACCTTGTCTCCATTTTTTCCTTGGAAGACAAAGGCTATAAGGTTACCTTTTCAGAAGGAAGAGTTCTTGCATGGCACAAAGACTCACATATAAATTATTCCAAGGTAATTGGTGTTCGAGAAAGAAACCTTTATGGATTAACCATCAGAACAGTCCAGGATCTGTTACATGATGCGAACAACTTGAGTGAGCTATGGCATAGAACACTTGCTCACATTCATTATAGAGCTCTCCCAACTCTATGGAAAATGGTAATAGGTTTTCCAGAGATACAGATTTAGCATAAAGGTGTTTGCAAAGGCTATTCTCTTGGAGAGAATGTTAAAGGGTCCTTCTTGAGAAGTGACAATAGATCCAAGGAAATGTTGGACTTGATACATTCAGATGTGTGTGGGACAATGATTGTTGCATCTATGAATGTGTACTTGTACTATTTACTCTTCATAGATGATCACTCTTAGAAAACGTGGATTTAATTCCTTAAGAACAAGGATGGAGTCCTTGTAAAATTTCAAGAATTCAAAGCTTAGGTTGAGAACCTGACCGGAAGAAATATCAAGGTACTAAGATCATATAATGGAGGAGAATACACCTCCAAGGATTTCAAAAATTTATGTATTGAAGCAGGGATCAAGAGGGAGTTCACAGTTCCTTACAACCTTCAAAAAAATGGGGTTGTAGAGAGGAATAACAAAACTATCATCAAGGAAACCAAAGGAATGATACATTATCAAAGTCTGCCTATGACTCTATGGGAAGAAGCATGTATGAAAATAGTGTATGTTTAGAACAACAGTCCTCATTAAATATTGAAGAATATAAATCTAGAAGAAGATTTCACCTGAGTGAAGCCTAATATTGGACACTTTATGATATTTGGATGCCCAATACATTTTCATGTACCCAAAGAGAAGCGATGCAAGCTAGACCCTTCAAGGAGAAAGGGTACATTTGTAGGATACAATGAATCCTCAAAGGCATATTGGATGTACATTCTTGGTCAGAGACAGATTGAGATAAGAAGAGATGTTACTTTTGAGGAAGAGATAACCTTTCAAAGATCTAGAGAATCTTAGATGGAAATTTATAGTGAGACAATGCCTTCCCCCCCTTCAACAGTTCAAAGGGAGAAAAAAAATATTCCAGCTGATCCAGTTGTCCTAGTTCATCCAGGGGTTGTATCTTAGAGTGATCTGTGCATGAGATCAGAAAGGTAAGTGCAAGTTGTTGTAGTCTTGTGTTGAAGAGCAAGGAAGAAGGATCTAGCGAGCTGCACAGATCTTTTGTCCTGTGTGAAGTAAGGGTCATTGAATCTCTGTGTTGTAATTGCTTGACCAAGATAATATAAAGAAGACTTTGTGGATGTAACCCCAAGGTGGGGATGAACCATGGTAACTGTGTGTATAGTGATTTGTGCTTCGCTCTATTGTGTTTAACTCTTTCTTGGCTAGCTGCTTGATATGATTAAGTAGATCTAGTTATACTTTGTACTGATGATATATGAATGAACATTAGATCTGATATATAAGATGTTTAGTGCCTGGTCTATTGAATCTAACCTATATTTATGTGGCTAATTATTTTATCATCTTTAGTATAAGTATTCACTGCGATGCTCTGTGCTATCTGCGAAGTACCAGACGAGTTAAATATTGATGAAGGATCTATGCTAAGTGCCCTATAAAATATATAATCATAGATCTGTGTCCCAGCTAAGGTTGCATACATATGAGTCCTACAACCACCCTTGCCTCTACCTTGTGTCAGACTTCATCTACTTCGCAGGTGTTGTCGAAAGGGCTGGTAGTTAGGGCCTTTTTGGTGCCCTCTTGAGCGTTGAACCCTGGGTTTTCCCTTGTGCCAACAAATGGTTCCGTTGTTGAGACCTGGAACTGTGATTGTTGGGAACTGAAGAAGAAGAAGCCTTGTGCAAAATAATCTCTATGAATAGATCTGTTGCCCAAGTGAAAAATGTTCGGTTTGACCTGTGAAGCTTTGTGCGAAAAAAAGAGGTCAAATATGAAGAAAAGAAGTCAGATATGCTAATAAAGAGGTCAAATCTGAAGAAAAGAAGTTATATCTGGGAAGAAAGAGGTCATATCTAAAGAAAAGAAGTCAGATCTGCAAAGAAAGAGGTCAGATCTAAAGAAAAGAGGTCAGATATGAAGAAAAGAAGTCAGATCTGCGAAGAAAGAGGTCAAATATGCAAGAAAAAGGTAAGATCTATAAGCTCTGTGCTTTGATAAAGGTAAGAATAGTTCAAAGTCTTAGATCTAGAAGCTTTGTGCTCTATAGAAGTAAGATAAGTGAATTTTTTTTTTTTTTTTTGGTTTCTAAAGCATGGATCTAGGTATGTTTGATAGATTATGTCCTATATTCAAAACTAAGGCATTAATAGATGAAATAAAGTTTGATATGAATAGATCTGATAAGTATAGTGATAGATATGTTATACCTATGCATAGAAAGAATGTTCGGACTAACAAGTGGATGCAGGATCCTAGAAAATTGTTTTTGCAGGCTAGCCACCATGATCTTGGTGTGCAGTACAGAAGGAGTTGGGGAAAATCTAAATGGACAAGAGGATTAACCCTCTGTGATAGTTGCAGATGACCAGGACATATTTCTAAAGAATGCCCTGGGAGAAGACCTAGTTGTGTCTGTTGTAAGACTATGGACCATGAAGTATTGGAATGCCCCAGAATGACTGCTAGGCTTGAGAAGCTGAATATGGAACAAGCAAACCCTGAGGGAGATCAAAAGACAAAGATTATAGCAGAAACCCAAAAAGAATCAGAAAAGATATTGCTATAGATGAAAGATACCTTGAATGACCACCGACATGTTAGGCTATCAGAGATCTTCAAAGAAAAGGAGAAAATCGAAGCAAGAATAGGGAAATTTGACATTGACTGTACTCTTAATGAAGAAGCACAAGTGAACATTATGCCAGAAAGAACTTGGGAAGCTATAAGAAAGCCTGTTGTGATCCATTCCCTAGGAGGAACAAGTTTCTTTAGAGGAAAACTAGTAAAACTATGTGGAAGGCTCCCCCGGATACCTATGACTATCAACGGAACTTCAACAGAGGAAGACTTTGAGATCATTAAATTTGTTGAAGACAACGCCCCATTTACCATGCTCATAGGAAAACCCTGGATTGATAGAGAACAGGCTAGACGAAGAGAAGAAGAGAAAGTTTTGGAACATAAGAAGGAAGAGTTAAAAGACTTTATGACCAGAAGGATCGCGCACTTGATTGAAGAATAAAAGAGAAGATTGCAGATATTTAATATTAGTACCCCCGATGTCGAAGCTAAGAGAACACTTGAGGATCCGTAGAAGATCGAGTTACCTATTTTTGATACAGAAGAAGTATTATCAAGGAACCCTAAGAAAGATTTCCCACAGCATGAAGTAACTAAGACCACATAAGATAAACATCCGAATGGTACAAGCATTACTGAGATGAAACTCACTGGGAAGAAGGATAGGAAGTTAAGAATGACAAGGGATAATACTATAAGGTTACAAGAGGTTCTAGAGGACACTTCACAGTAAGAAGAATTACAGAATTGGAGCTTCGCTGAGATATCAGAACAATGACATGGAGTACTTCGCCATGACGAAGAAATATAGCCATTGGAACCGATATACTTGTTTGACCACCGCTCTGAATGGATTGAAAAGTAGTTATGGGTTACCACTAGACCGTTGGATAGCACGAGACTAGATAGAACGAAGTTAATGAAGGCCCCATGTCCGTTGCAAGCAGACCATTGCTGAGACTGCCTACTTAACTTGTTGCACCACACATCGAGAATACTTTTTGCTAAATAAGAATCTGAGCATGAACCCTGAGATTTACTTACCTTGAGATCATTGCCTTACTATTCACTGTTGTCTTTGAATTCCTTTTTCACTTGAGCCAGCTGACCCAAGTTTGTATGTCGAACGAGCTTAGCACTACTGAGAAAATTGTTGAAGAAGTTCTAATTGATTTAATGGATGAGAGAGTCATGTCACAATGTGGAATGTCTATAGGTGTACAGGCATCATCCTTAGGCGTACTGCTAGCTTCCCCCTCCACTGCTTGAGAAGGACCATCCCGACCACCTTCGAAAAAATGATCTAAGCTAGGAAACGACTTCACCACTGTAAAGATGATCCCAAGCATCTTTCCTAAATATATCCCATCACTAAGTGGACTAGTGAATCAAGACTCTATACCCAGATACTTTGATTATGTTGTAGTCACTGCGTACCTCCCGAAAGGGGTGCACATAGTTCGTGCTGACTAGGAGAAGCTCACGACACTGAAATTCAGTGATTTTAACCTTGGAGATCGTAAGGTATACAATATTCTATCCCCGCATAATTATTTGACTATCACAAAAGGAAAGAACCCCAATATTGTTCCACAACAATGGACCCATAACCTTGTGCAGTCAACCCTCCTCAACGTAATGAAGATTCCACATTTTTGGAGGCATTAGGAAGTAAATGCTTGTGTTTGACTATTGTTGTCCTGCTACCATGAAGGATACCTATGGTTGGATCGACGCATCATCGTGGATCTGATTCTAACCAATTGGATCACTAGGCTAAGCATGCAGGGCCTTGACCCGCAGGACTTTTACCCTGGAAAGATCGCAGATCATGCTCTCGCTCAATGAATAAAAGACACATATGGAAATCTGGAGAAAGGCATGTGAGGTTACAAGTTAGTCTCCATTAAGAATACAACAATACAATTTGGTTGCTAGCTGATCGCAAGAAAGTTAGTCCGAAAAAACAGACCTACACAGGTGACCGGATTTGTAGTTGCCCTCGCAAGGAACTGCACGGAGGGACTACAAATGAACTAGGAAAAATACCTTATAAATCAGCTAGAGCTTGACTGTAGACAAGCGCACGACCAAGGGTATGAGTTCCACTTTAGATGATTGTTCATACTCATTACCTTCATCGCCTGGTAACTACCCGAGGGAGCCACGTTTCTGGAGATCGAACCCTTCAAACCTCTGGCGGCGAAGTTATGTATGCTGTTGTACTCTAGCAACATGAACAAATAATGGCAGTCCAATGCCGTATTCCATGTGTACTACATTCAGTTGAGGAATTCCATTCAGTCTACACTGCACATTACACCCAACAGTCTTCATAGGTTTCGACCTGTGATGCAATTCAACACAGATCGTCACTTCACCTACATCACAACGTGCATAGACGAGCACAAACAACATTTCCAGTCATATTACAAGTTGACAGAAGATGACCTGGAGGAGATTACCAAGGAATGGTCGATAGACCTCCTTGTTGTAGTAGACACCGTAGATATGTCTGACATAGATAGCCCTGAAGCTATGCGGAATACTCCAGGACCACGCAAGACTAAGAAGGATGTGGAAGTTCAAGATATCCACATCACATCCATGAAGACTGCTTCACTCTCACCTGTGAAGGGAGGTGATGATGAATAACTACGGGGCACAGAAGTTGAACAAAGCAAAGGCGAGGTTACCCTGCCTAGTGGCGAGGAAAATTTCTCCAAGAAAAGGAAGATTACCCTAGTGAGGCCCTCATCCAGAAAGAAAACTAAGGCCACCTAGACCACTCTTAAGACTACACTTACCCTGGATGATTTTGACTTATTAATTGTCGCGCTAAATGATGTTTTAGTAGAGATCGCAGAAAATAAAAAAGCAAAGCAGGATGAACTATTCCTCTAGATCACAGGCGAATTCAAAGAAGCGCAGCAGGCACTTCAGTCCAACCAAGCAGTTTCTATGGTGTCGTTAAAAATGGAAATATCAGGAATATGTGATGAGCCCACATAGTTACGCCAGATCATCGAGAAAGTCGAAGCTTGCCTTCGACGAGCTCAGGCTTTGGTGCAAGCACAAAGCACACATGAAGAGCAACGGAGAAAGGCAGAACAAGAGAAGCTTGACTTACAAGATAAATGGGAGGAGGAAAAAGCCCAATTACAGTAGAGCAAGGACCAGTTGCTAGCAGAGCAACTTGAAACATAAGAAAGAGTTCACAAGGCACTACACTCTGTGACGATCATAGAAGTGAAGATGGAAGATCATCTTCCACAGTAGGTGACCCAACTAGAAGCATTAATCCAGCAACTTCAACAACACATCATGGATATGGAGCTCCACACCATACCTAAGACACCCCAAGAGATAAGAGATCTACGAGAGGCAACTACTCAAAGCGTAGTTGACTGATTAAAAACTTTAGCTTCAGAATGTAGGAAGCTAAGCACCAGAAGCACCCAGACCTATGAAACCCTCGCAGAGAATCCAGAATTGCAGACATTGGAGGCACAACTCCACGAAGTAAAGCAACATGAAGATGTGCTACAAGCACAACTAAAGTCTGTAACCCCAGTCGAAAGAATGAAGAGGTTCACAGAGCAACGCACAACCCAACAACAAGTACACATGCTACAAAGTAAAGTAATGGACGTCTCTCAATGACTGCAACCATTCCAAGAGAAGGCATGCCAACTGTTCTCCAAACTAGAAAGCCAGGGAGTTGAACTCGAACAGGGTGTCATCACTGCAGAACAATGCATGGAAGGACCACTTAATGACACAGTAATCCAGGAATTTACTGAACAAGAGGCTCTCGCACTGCAGTAGATCGAAGCCGCTCGAGCCAAGCTCAAGGCATTTGAAGCGGAATTGGTCAGACCTACTTGACTTGGGATGAGTCACAGGTGAGTGTTGGGGACCTGTTGGCCCTTGACCTCTTTTGGGACTGTGACAACTTGCCAAGGAAGGAGTGCAACGTGAAGTAGAAAATAAGGAAGCAAGACCTATTTTGGGGTCCATTTTAGGGTTTTGGGTTGATGTAACGGGAAAGGGATGTCGGCCCATGGGTCTACCCACATTTAGGCCCATTTTGTAATCTATAAATAGGAAATGTAGATAGTAAGAGAGAGGGAATAGAAATGTAGTACATCTATGTGATGTATAACTAAAAGATTAGTGCTAGTAACTGGATCTATGTGATTAGATATATCTTAGAGTGCTTTGAGTATGAGATTGGAAAGCTAAGTGAAAGTTGTTGTAGTCTTGTGTTGAAGAGCAAGGAAGAAGGATCTAGCGAGTTGCGCAGATCTTCTATCCTGTGTGAAGTAAGGGTCATTGAAGCTCTATGTTGTAACTTCTTGAATGAGATAATATAAAGAATACTTTGTGGACGTAACCCCGGGGTGGGGGTGAACAACAATAACTGTGTGCATAGTGCTTTGTGCTTCACTCTAATGTGTTTATCTCTTTTTTGGCTAACTGTTTGATATGATTAACTAGATCTAGTTATGCTCTGTGTTGATGATATATGATTGAACATTAGATCTGATATATAAGATGTTTAGTGATTGATATGTTGAATCTAACCTATATTTTTGTGGCTAAGTACTGAATCATCTTTAGTATAAGTATTCACTTCAATTCTCTGTGCTATCTGCGAAGTACCAGACGGGTTAAATATTGATGAAGGATCTATGCTAAGTGCCATGTAAAAGATATAATCACAGATATGTGTCCCAACTAAGGTTGCAGACATCTGAGTCCTGCAACCACCCTTGCCTCTACCTCAGGTGAGACTTCATCTGCTTCACAGGTGTTGCCGAAAGGGCCAGTAGTTAGGGCTTTGTTGGTGTGCTCTTGATCATTGAACCCTAGGTCTGCCCTTGTGCCAACAATGATGAAATTGAGGAAGAAGTTTATATCGAGAAGCTAGAAGGATTTTTTATACACAATGAAAAATCTCATGTGTACAGGTTGACGAAATCCCTGTATGGACTAAATCAAGCACCTCGTGCTTGGTACGAGAAAATGGATGGATTCCTGATAAGTTTGGGCTTCAACAAGAGTGTTGTTGATCCAAACCTATATTATCACATTGATGGCAACACATGCTTAATATTGTTCCTATATGTGGGTGACCTTTTCCTCACCGGTTCAAAGAGACTCATTATTGAATGCAAACAAGCATTGACTACTAAATTTGAGATGAAATATTTAGGCTTTATTCATTAATTCTTGGGACTAGAAGTAATGCAAAGGACAAATGAGATTTTCCTAAGTCAAGGAAAATATATTGTAGAGATATTGAAAATTTTTGATATGACAGAATGAAAATAAATGCCTACACCAATGGTGATGGATTTGAAGAAAATGAGTGATGCTTATTCAGGAGAGATTGCTCCACACTTGTACAGACAATTGATTGGATCATTGATTTATATGGTTAACACCAAAGATGATATATGCTATGCAATGAATGTGCTTAGCCAGTTCATGATCCAACCGAGATAGACTCACTGGATAGTGGAAACACATGTATTTAGATACCTACGAGACACAGTTGGATATGGCCTAAGATATGCCTCCAATGCAGACTTGAGCTTACAAGGATATGCCGATGCAGATTGGGCAGGGATTGCAGTGGCCCAAAAGAGAACCTATGGTTGTTTATTTACTTTAGGATCTTCCATGGTTTCCTGGTTCAACAGAAAATATAACTATGTGGCATTGAGTACCTCAGAGGAAGAGTATGTAGCATTGAGTGTGGCAGTCGGCGAAGTAGTGTAACTTTGTAAACTTATGAAATATTTATTTGATCATGAGATGGATCCTACTACTATTCATTTTGATAAACAGAGTTGTGTGAAGATCTCTTAGAACCTTGTGTTTCATGATCGATCGAAACACATTGAGATAAAATATCACTATATCAGAGACATGGTGCAAAGGAAAAAAGTACACGTGCAATACCTTCCTACCCATGAGCAGATTGTAGACATCTTCACCAAACCACTTGCCAAGACGAACTTCGAGTACTTCCGTGAGAGAATTGGCCTAGTGGAGAATGCCTCCCTATCTGAGAGGGAGCGTTGATGATTACAACTACGTGAGACATCCTCTAGGACAACGATTAAGTGAGTCGACATGAGAGAGAGCCCATGAGATGGGTGCTCCCATAAGATGGGGGTGTGGTTCCTCTTTAAGATGGATATGGAACATTGTGCTCGTGTGTGGGGTGAGGAATCCCATGAGCTGGCTGTGTGGTTACTCTTTGAGACACATATTGAATGTTGTGTTCCCTTTTGTGGGGTGAGGAATCCCATGATTTGGGTGTGTCATTCTATCTAAGATAGAGATGAAATGATGTACTGGTCTCCTCTATGTAGAGGTTTGAGATGATGTGATACTCTAGATGATTCTCTTGTGAGATGTAGTGAGAAAGTGATCTACTGAGTTGGACGTTCCTGTGGCTGAGAACATGTAAACATGATCATAGTGGCTGAGCACTAGTGAGTGTGATTCTCCTGTGAGACGTAGTGAGATAGATATGTTGACATCCCTGTGCTTGAGCATAGATGGATGTTCCCTAGTGCCTGAGCACTAGAGGGTGTATGAGATCCATTTCTACATTGTTCAAGAGTCATACTTACCTGTAACCCTATTTTTGATGTAAAGGGTATAGTTCGACCCCACCATAAACTGAAAGATAATTAATATGGAAATTATTAATTATATCGTGATTTATTGAGGTCAGCCCTGCTGTGCCAATAGACACTACTTTTGATATACTTAGTCTAATATATATAAAGGTAAATTCCCCATCGAGGAATCATAACACATGTGTGAGTTTGTAAATTTTAGCAAGTATTTGTTCTTGAGAAAAGTGTACACCTCTCTTAGGCACTAGTCTTCTAGGGTTTTGTAAGCACCCTTTTGTGTGCTAGTTTTATGGTGTGGGAGGTCTTTCTCTTGAAGAATATAGCAAAGGATTGGTTGGGTTTTCTTCCCTTGTTGAGAAGTGTTTCCTAGGATACTTCTTGTGTACTTGTGCATGGTGTTTTCTTCTTGTGATATTGGTTGTTGCAACAAATTGTTAATGGTGAAATTTCAAATGTCTATGGTTCAAGTAAAATTCTGAAATTGTAATGAAATTTTGGTGAAATTTCAAATGTCTATGGTTCAAGTAAAATTCTAAAATTATAATGAACTTCATGCTTGAGCCTAGCTTATTGAAAAATCAACAGAAATATGGGATTGATTTTTGTTTAGCTCATTTTAATATTTCCCTTATTCCTTGTTGCTTTTTATGCCTAAATGACATCTCAAGATATGTGTTATTATGGGACTACATGGTTTGGTGTGTTTTTCTAGTCATCACTATGTATGGTTAAGTTGATTGTGCTTCATTTTGGTTGTTATTGGTCAGTTACATGAGGTTGTATGTCATGATTGTATATTTTTATTTACACCAGAGTTGTGTTAAGATGTTGTGAAGGAGGCACAATTGAAACTATTTTATAAGTTGGAGATTCCATTATCACAACTAGAGTTCATGGAGCCACAACTTAAAGACTTCATTTCCAACCTAGTACTGAAACCTTGGAAGGGAAGTGGTATAGCCTGAAGGACTATAGTGCAGAGAATGGATACACTTCCTTGGGTTGTGCAGGTTGAGGGGAACGATATTTTATTGGTCGGAATTGTTGTTGTAATCAATAAAGTATGGAAGATATTGCAACTAGAGTTCCTGGAGACACAGCTCAAAGACTTCCTAGTTGACCTTGTACTAGAACCATGTAAGGGAAGTGGTACATCCTAAAGGATTGCAATGCAGAGAAGGGTTACACTTCCTTTGGTTGTGAAAGTTGAGGGGAATGTGAGTTGTTAGCGGGAATTTATGTGGGAACTAGTAGAGCATGAAGAATATTACAACTAGAGCCAAAGGAAGGTTGTTTAGGCCATGAAAAATTGAAATATTGTTGGTTGTAATTGCTTCCAAAATGATGAATTGTGTTTTTTATCTTATGTGGGATTGGGCCAAGGAGCCCAAGTATCTATGTTTTTATAGGTCAGAGTGCCTATGTATGTATAGTTTCTTGGGCCAAGGTGCCTATGTATCTATGATTTTGGGGCAAAGATCCTATGTAATTTTTTTTTACGCTGGAATACCTATGTGATGTTGGATTAGGGAGCCTATTGTTAAAAAAATGGGATCTTGGAGCAATAAAATAAAACAAATGCTGAAATAAAACACAAAATATACACAATACAATAGAGACACAGATACACTTGGTTCACCCAATGTGGGATACGTCCACTAGAGAAATTTCTAGGTCCTTCCTTTTCATTATCCAACAAAATGAAGGGATATAACCTACAGTACACATGTTGTAACTTCCTATTCTTCTCTCATAGTATCCTCTCTCATAATACAATATTTGGGATAATACACAACCATAATACAATTTAATCATAAAAGAGGGTTTCCTTGTAGGGAAAAATCCCTAAACATAACTTCTACCATCATATCTGTGACCTTATAATGAATGCTCCATATTGACTATGAAATTACAATATTTTACAAGGTAATTTTTGCCAATATTTTTTTTTGGGGGCGCTGCCCCCGAATCCCTCAAGAGGGAGGGGGATACAAAATTTGTCTTTTCTCCCCCCCTGGACCCCCTTGGTGATAGTTTTGGTGGGGAAATCCCCCCCAACACCTCCCATTAGGGAATGGGGTCCAAGCACGATTGAAAAAAACCTCTGAATCAAGAATATAATCAGGATCCACAACCAACAATATCCCACTTGGAGACTGGTCAAAATAACTCCACTATTGTTGTACCTATTGGATTATACTCCACCTTGGACCTGAAAAATTTATCATCTTCACCTTCATGCTTGAAGACCAAATGAAACTAAGAAGGAACTCAATTTCTCCATGGTTACTTCCTTTATTAACATGTATGTAGGATTCTGGATACTATGTATCTTTTCCAACTTCAAATATCCATCTTCCAAGATGGATCGTATGAAATGGTACCAGAGCTATATATGCTTAGTCCTTGAATGGAAGGATGAGTTCTTTGCAAGATGAATGGCACTCTCACTGTCACAGTACAACCTATTATTCTCATGCTTCTTTCCCAATTCCTCCATAAACCTCTGTAACCAAATCATTTCTTTACTAGCCTCTATAGAAACAACATACTTTGCTTCTATTGTTTAAAATACAACAACATTTTGTTGTTTTTAAATCCAACTTACGATTGTTCCACCTATAGTAAAAACATACCCTATGGTGCTCCTCCTGCTATATTTATCACCTGCCATATCTAAAGCAACATATCCCTATAGAACAATGTCTCAACATCCAAAACATAATTCATGAGTAGCAGTACCTCTCAAATACCTAAGAATCCACTTCACTACCTCCCGGTGTTCTTTACCTGGATTGTTCATATACCTACTCACAACTCCCACTACATGTGCAATATATGGTCTTGTGAAAACCATCACATACATCAAGATGCCAACTACTGATGGATAAGGGACCCTTGACATGTATCATATCTCCTCATGTGTCTTGGGACACATTTTTCCTTAGTTAATTTGAAATGGCTGGCCAAAGGTGTACTAACTGGTTTTTCATTATGCATTCTAAACCTCTCCAACACCTACTCTATGTACTTACCTTGAGACAATGTCAATTTGTGATTTTTCATGTCTCTTGTTATTCTCATACAAAGGATTTTCTTTCCAGCACCCAAATCATTCATCACAAATGAATTAGCTAATTTCTTCATGAGCACATTTATATCCTGCATATTAGACCCTGCAACAAGCATGTCATCTACATACAATAGAAAGATAATATAGATTCCATTTTCTATCCTTTTAAAATAAACACAATGATCAGAATGACATCTAATATAACATTGTTCTGTCATAAACCTGTCAAACTTCGAATACCACTACCTTGGAGCTTAATTTAGGCCATAAAAGATCTTCTTCAACCTGCATATGAAATTCTCCTTCCCTTTGACCTCATACCTCTATTGTTGTTGCATATAAATCTCTTCCTCCAAATCCCCATGGAGAAAATCTGATTTTACATCTAACTTTTAAAGATGAAAATATTCTACTGCACAAGACTTAAAATAGTCCTAATTAAAGTCATTTTAACAACGGGAGAAAATATTTCATCATAATCTATACCTTTCTTTTGTGCAAACCCCTTTACAACAAGTCTATCCTTGTACCATTTTTTTCCTCCATCTTCTTCCTTCAACTTGTAAACCCATTTATTCCACAATGATATTTTTCCTACAAGTAACTGAACCAATTCCCAAGTCTAGTTATTTACCAAGGAATCCATTTCCTCTTTCATTTCTTGGTCCCACTTCTTTTTAGTGTTTACCTACATTACCTCTTCATAACATTCTGGTTCACCATAATCAGTCAACAATAAATAATACAATGAAGGAGAGTATCATTCAGGGGGTCTACATAACCTGGTATATCTCCTAACAACATTTGTAGTACTTGGAGGTACCTGTTGCTCATTTTGTTGTACATTTTTATTTTCTAGTATCTTTGCAATTTCTTTTTTCAGTGATCTCATCAAGCACTATATATTCTGGTTTTTATTTTTCCTCTTTCTTTCCCTATAATTGATATTTGTACATGACCTTCTCATTGAATATGAAATCTCTACTCCTAATGATTTTTTTATTTTCATAATCCCATAAGATATAACCAAAATCATTAACACCATATCTAATAAAGGTACACTTCTTGTATTTTTCCTCAAGCAATGCTTCACAACTGAATGTCTTCAAAAAAGAATAGTTTACCCTTTTACATATCCATTCCTCCTTTGGAATTCCACCATTCAAAGAGCTTGAAGGTCCTATATTTATTAAGTAAACAATACTATCTACATCATCTTCCCATAACTATAAGGGAAACCCAACATGCAATCTCATACTCCATGCACGCTCCATGATTGTCATGTTCATCTTTTCTGACACACCATTTTCTTGTGGTGTTCATGGAACTGTTTTCTCTCTACGAATACCATGGTATGAATAATAATAATCAAATTCCTTACTAAAATATTCACCTCCACTGTATGATCTAAGATACGTCAACCTTTTTTCCTGTCTCATTCTCAACCAAATCTTTTCATTTCTTAAAAGTGTCAAAAACATGAGATTATTGTCGAATGCAATAAACCCAAGTTTTTCTAGTTGCATCATCAATAAAAGTAACATAATAATTAGAGCCACAAAGAGATGACACCTGAGTTGGTCTCCATACATCTGTATGCAAAATCTGTAACCTTTCACTATTATTTTCTTTTTTTCCTATGAGAAATATGAATCTCTTTTGTTTTCGATAAACACAATGTTCACATAAATAAAAATCAATTTGTTTAAGATATGGAAACAAATTTCTTTTGTGAAGTATCTACATCCCCTTCTCACTCATGTGTCCAAGCCTATGATGACACAGTTCTATCTCCACTCTTGTAAAAGCTAAAGAGATAAAAGAGTTAGTATTACCAGTACATAAATACAATGTACCTACCTTCTCTCCTTTTGCTATCACCAGTGATCCTTTGGTGACCTTCCACACCTTATCTGTAAATATAGATATAAAACCTTCACTTGCCAACTTCCCTATTGAAATTAGATTTTTATGTAGATTTGGTACATGTCTTACCTAATTCAATAACCATTGGTTTGCAGTCTTTTTCTTTATTTGTACCTTACCCATTGTAAAAACTATTCATGGTGCATCATCACCCAAATGAACCTGTCCAAAATCACCTTGAACATAACCTAGAAAATATTTCCGATGGGGTGTGGCATGAAATGAATCCTCTGAATCTACTACACAAGACTCATAAATATTATCTACATAAATAATCAAAGCATCTTGTAACACATCACCTATTACATTTGCTTCTTGATTTTTCTCCTATTGTCCATCTCTTTGTTTCTTTGGAGCTCTATAGTATTTCTTTAGATGTCATTTCTTTCCACAATTATAACACTCTATCTTTCCCATTATGGATTTGGATCTTCCCTTCCTATAATTCCCACGTTTCATTAAGCCATTTCCTCTATCCTTTTGTCTTCCCCTGTTCTCTATGTTTAACGCATTACCTAATGTCTCACCTATGATTTTCCATAACATTTCCTTTCTAAGGATAACACCAACAACATAATTAAATTTTAGAATGTTTGAACTAGAGAAAAAGTTACTTACAACCATGACCAAGCCATTCCAATTTTTTGGCAATGAGCACGGGATTAGAAGAGCCTTGACCTCATCATTAAAGTCCAATTTTATAGAACTTAGCTGATTAGTAACCATATTAAATTCATTTAAATGATCTGCAATAGACCCACCTTATGACATATTCATATTAAAAAATCACTTCACTAGAAATACCTTATTGGACATCAAGGCTTTTTCATATAGTTTATCCAGTGCATCCATCAACTCCTTCATTGTCTTTTCTTTTGAAATATTGAAGACCACTGATGCTACGAGGCTCAACCCTATCATTCCTAGTGCCTTTTTGTCAAGAACCTCCCATCATTTGTCCTCCATGGTCGTCGACTTCTTTGATATTATGCCCAATGGTAGGAATATATCCTTCTAATATAAATAATCTTCAATCTACAACTTCCATGACTGGTAGTTTTGGCCATTAAATTTCGCAACCCTAAACTTTTCATCTTCCTTTATTGCTCCCACTTGAACCAGGAACCCTCTTTTCCTGCGATTTACCTTTCACTCTGATACCAGTTGTTACAAAAACAAGATTGTGCATAAATACAATAAAACAAATGAAAATGTAAAGCATAAAATATACACAATACAATAGAGACAAATATATACGTGGTTCACCCAGTGTGGTCTATGTTCACCAGAGAAATTTCCAAGTACTTCCTTTTTTTTATCCAACAAAATGAAGGGATACAACCTACATCACACCCATTATAACTTCCTCTTCTTTTTCTCACAATCTCCTCTCTCATAATACAATATTCACGATAATACACAACCACAATACAATTCCCTCATAAGAGAGGGTTTCCTTCTAGGGAACAAAACCCTAAAAATAACTTCTACAGTTAGATTTGTGACCTTATAATGAACGGCCAAGATTGAATACGAAATTACAAAATTTTACGAGGCAAATTTTCCCAATATTTTGCTTCTGGGGCGTTTCCACGAATCCCTTACCCAGGGGGGGGATACAAAAATTGTCTCCGCCCCCCCCCTTGGACCCCCCTGGAAAAAATTGTGGGGTGGAAATCCCCCCCACACCACCCCTTTAGGGAATGGGGTCCAAGCACAATTGAAACAAACCTCTGAATCAGGAAGATAATCAGGCTGCACAACCAACACCTATATGATTTAGTAATGGCACGAGTGCTAGAATTGAAAAGTGAATGAACACTTGTAGGGTGTTTTTCATTGAGGAATATAGAAAAATAAGGGTGAGGGGATATAACATCCCCAGTTTTAATCCCTATGAATTATAATTTAATTGTATAAATATGATTTAGGATGGTGATATGATGTGTTGGGACGAAGAGCCTATATTAGTTTAATGTGGCCGAAGGCCTAATGGTAAATTAGGTGCATTGAAATAGATATTAAAAAAATAGTAATCATTGGTTGCGATAAAAAAAGGATTAAGAATGATAGGGGGATATGATTCCACAAGAGATAGGGGGACCAAGGGAGAAATTACTCATGGGTATTAATCCAACCCACATTCCTAAATTACTACCATTGTTGTGTAAATATTCTATTTGTTGTTGAGTACATTGCTAAAGCGAACCATCAAACTCATGTAAGAGAGTGGGTGTGAGGAGTCACATCCCATAGTGATTGGAAATCATGGGCATGCGTAGAATCAGCTTGGGGAAGAGTGTAATTCAAGTCAAGCAAGCAAACAAATAGAGGAAATTCATGTGTCCATGGGGTTAGTTTTTGGAGAGTCACATTTTTGCATGGAGAGCAATTTTTTTGTTGTTGAGTGTTGCTGAAGCCAACCATCAAACTCATGTAAGAGGGTGGGTGTGAGGAGTCACATCCCATAGTTATTGGAAAGCATGGAATGGAGTAAAATCATCTTGGGGAAGAGTGTAATTCAAGTCAATCAAGCATGCAAAGAGACGAAATTTGTGTGGCCAAGGGGTTAGTTTTTGGAGAGTCACATTTTTGCATGGAGAGCAATTTTTACTCACATATTTTTGGACAACAAGAAAGAAGATGAGTGCTGGGAAGAGAACCAACCATGTTGGGATTGAAGGAAACCATTGTTGGGTTGTGTTTATATGGAGAAAGAGGTTATAAATCAGGCTGTAATTTTGTGAAGCATTTTTATGTTGAGAAATAGAATCAAGAGCCTTGTGAAGGATGTTGTAAGCATTATTGGAGTAGATGGGATGTTTTATATTAAAAAATATGCACTAGAGCTCTGGAGGGAAGTGGGGAGGCCTAAGGAATTGTATGCAATGAAGGGGGATCCCATTCCTTGGGTTGTACAGGTGGTGGGAAACATATTGGAATCTAGGTTTTGGGGTTGTCATGTGCAAAGAGTGGATAGCTAGAGGGACGGATATCCTTGTGGACTCATAGCCTCAACTTAGGGGTGGCTTGATGTTGAAATAAAGTGAGCAACAATGATAATGGCTAAAAGGTTAATCCTTCATATGTAGCCAGTTGGTTATATATTAACATATAAGTTCTTTGTTGTGTTCATCATGATACTTTGTTGTGTAAATGGTTTATATGGTGTTGTATGTTTATTCTTTTCTTGAGTAGTTTCATTCATGTTTTAATATATGTTGTTAGATACATTTATAACTATGGTATCAGTCAAATGGTTAAATTGTGTGTGATTTGTAGATGATAAGCTACAGGAATTTAATAAACATAAAATTTTAATTTTAAATGTGTATTCTGCACGTAATGTTTCTCAACTAGTACTTGGGTACGTTACAACGTATCTTCTCTGTGTAGATGAAATTGTCAACACCATTAGAAGAATTGGTGAAAAGGTTGAAGAATCGATGATTGTACAAAAGGTGTTAAGGTCACTCCCCTTAAGATTTGATGCCAAAGTTTTTTCCATTGAAGAAATGGAGGATATTGATTCATTAACAATGGATGAATTGCATGGGATCCTCACGACATATGAAATGAGAATAGAGAAAAAAAATCCATCAAATAAAGAAGAAGCCTTTAAAACCTCAAATAAGAATGAGAACGAAGAGAATGAATCAAATGATAGATCCGACAATGAGTGAAATGCAATGGAAGCCCATTTTGTGAGGAAACTCAACAAAGGATATGGAAAATATGAAGGTAAGATTCCCTTTAAGTGCTTTAATTGTGGAAAAGTATGAAATTTTGTTGATAAGTGTCCATATGCAAAGGATGAAAGTAGTGATGACGAATAATACCATAATGTAAAGAAAGGGAGAAAAAATCATCAACAAAAAAGGATCCAAAAATAGGACAAGCATGAAAAGAAGAATAAATGTTATAAGCATAAGAATAATCTCTACTCAAAAGGGGTTAGTGACTCGCCTGAAGAAAGTAGTTTCTATAGTGACAGAGAAGAAACTCTCTTTATGGCAATCAAAATAAATATTGATGAAAAAATAGAAACAATGCACTCAGAAGAAGAGGAAAATGCCGAAACATATGGGGAAGTGAATCTTGAAGAACTCATTTGTGCCTTAAGAAAAATAAAGAATCTTAGGAAGAAGAATTTGAAACAAAAGGAGCAGTTGCAAAAATATGAAGAAGAGGACCGTGATTAAAAATACAAAATATTATAAATCCTTGAAGAAATAGAAAATACTATCATGAACCTAAAGATTAAATTAGAATAAGAAAGAAGGATGGAATAGGTTGCGAGAATCCAACTAAGGAAAAAAGGAAGAAAGTTGCAGAGAGCTAGAATCTAAAATTGATTCCTTAAGAAAAAAAACTTGAGAAACCAACTATTAAGTTGAATAGAAGCTTGATGTTTTAAAATAGTACTAAAATATTAGATTATATCATAGATTTTCAAAGTTCTCCATTCATCAAGACTACTATTGGATATGATGTTGTTGTTTCCTCCCTACATACACCTAGCCTTGCAATAGCCAGAGAAGTTTGTATTATTGTAGGAGGAGTTCAAACTAGTTTTCTAGAACAACAACCTATTGAACGTTTTGATGAGATGCATGTTCCTCACATATAAGAATTTGAGCATTCATATTACATTGTTGTCGATAATTCAAGTTTTTCTAATCATATAAGTGAACCTAACCCTAATCCTACTTCCTCTAATCATCCAACACAAAAATATGTTACCTATCATCATCCTCACCATAAAAATCAAAGGAATGGTAGTCATGCTTTCATATATTTAGAGAAGAGGCGTGAAAGATAGAATTGTCATCCAATTCCAACTACTAGTATATATTGTGGTTGGATTTATAGATGGTCTTGGAATAATTTGAAAAAATGTTTGAGGACTTCATATCGGTGTGTATCATCGGTTGTATAGTTGTGCAATGATCCTCTTCTTACTGATGATTTCCTTGAAAGTGGTCGATCGAAGATTGACCCAACATGATAGTTGACTGGAGTTTCAACTAAATTTTTAAGGAGAAGTGCAAGCTAGGGGGGATCATCCCTTTGCGATTGATTTCAAAGGGGGAGAGTTTCAGATAGGGGGGTAATTATTTCCATGCATGGTGGACTATGTGTTTCATTACATGATTTCCATCAATGACAAAGGGGGAGATTGTTGAAATTGTTGTCAAAGGATTAATGATGTCATTAATGTCATATTGTGGTATTAAAACACACACAAAATTTCCAATATTGATTTATATATATAGGTATACTAGTATATTAAAAAGGGCTCCATGTGAAAAAGAGAAATGGTAGTTTCAAACACATGGGTTTGGGGTATTTTCCCATGGTATTTAGGGCATTTGTGCATGGTATTGAGAATCAATTATTTAATTAATGAACACATCCCTTCATGAATGGTTATGAAAAAAGTATAAAAAGAGTAAGCATTGAGAGAAATAAGTGTGTGAACAATGGATTGGCAAAGATTGAATTGTGAAATCAGTTTTTGATCATCTTGGTATTTTCTTGATAACTTGTTTCCTAATATGTTTTATACCTTACAATTTGGAAGAGGTGGAGGTGATGTCCTACTATACTTTTGATAAAATTGCATATGATGTTTCACTATATGTTCAGAGATATTATCTGTGGAATTTAGGGTTATTGAATGCTCCTGAAATCAATTTCAAATAGGTTAGCTTGGAACTTTTTCTATAACTTATTTTCTGGGATTTTGAGACCTTGATATTTTGCAGTGATAGAGGAAATAACTACATGTACATGTGTTAAAAATGTAATATATTGGTTGTCTATACTTTCATAGATATTCCCGGTGGAAGTTAGGGTTCTTGACTCCTCCTGAAATTAGTTTCAAACAGGTAACCTTGGCACTTTCACTATAACTTATTTTATGGGATGTTTTAGACCCTGATATTTTGCGTCGATAGAGGATATATATGAGTTTATATATGGGAAAAATATCATATGCTATCTCTCTATAAGTTTGGAGATATTCCTTGTGGAATTTAGGGTTTCTGACTACTCCTGAAATTATTTTCAAACATGTCAACTTGACACTTTTTCTCTAACTTATTTTATGGGATGACTCAGACATTGACATTTTTCAGAGATAGAGGAGAGATCTTGGTGTACATGTGGTAAAACTATTATATTTTGTATCACCGCACTTTTTTAGATATGGTATATGTAACCTAGGGTCTTTGAATGGTCCTAAGATCGGTCTCAAACGTTTCATTTTGGAATTTTTTTCTATAACTTCGTTTTTGGGACTTTCCAAACTATGGAAATTTTAGAGAGAAGAAAAGACTTACAAAAGTACCATGGGTAAAAATATTATAATGAGATTTTCAAAATTGGATATGTGACATGTACAAGTTTGTTCTTCGAAAGAGGCCCAAAGTAACAAGATTTGCGAAATTTTCCATTTAGAAATTCAAATTTTGGTCAAACCTGTAAAGGAAGAAGTATTGAGTAGACATAATGAAGGAAGAAGTGGTGAGTAGACCTAGTAAAGGTAGAATCAATGAGCATACTCGATGAAGGTAGAAATGACAAGCAGACTTAGTGAAGGTTGGTGTAGCTCAGAAATTGGTGTCTCTTGCTAGGTTGGTGCTTAGTAGTGGGGGTTGGTGTCTCTAGTAGATTGGTTTCTATGAATATTTATAAGAGACTGGTGTCTCTTTCTAAGTTGGTTCTTAGTGATGGGTATTGGTGTCTACGAGTATCTGAAATAGATGGGTCTCTCTTGCTAAGTTGGTGCTTAGCTGTGGGGATTGGTGTCTCTAGTATATTGGTGTTTACAAAGATCTTTAATAGTAGGTTGGTATCTACCATGATTTGTACCAGTGGGTATTGGTGTCTCTAGTAGTTTGGTTCCTACAAATAATTATAAAGTAAAGTTTTGTGGTTTTCTCTTGAAAGTGTTTACACGTAAATCTTGTGTTCCATGTGTTGCTATTAATATGTGACTTTTTTCTTATGGTTAATGAATGTTTGAAAAATTAAAATATTTTGTTATACTAATTCACCCCACCATTCCTCTCAATATAAGTTTTTTTTGAACATGAAGATCACGGAGAAATAACTTATAGCAATGATCGCGATGGAAGCACATCCCAAGAAGAAAAAATGACATTTTATTTTAAATTTTAATATAAAACTAATATATTTGAATTATGTGTATGTTTAAATGAAATGTATTCAAAAGGAATTTTTTACAATTTAAGTGGAAAAAAACATAAAATATTTATGCAAATGTTGCAAAGAGAGGAATTAAGTGTATTTAAAGGTGATAATTATAAACTTTTTATTTGATTTTTTACTAATAATGTACTTATTAACTATAATTGCTAACATGTTTCAAGCATTTGATTTAACATTTGTTTAATTTTGTGTAGGTACCAAAAACAAGTGATTAGAAGGTCATCCTAAAAAGATAAAAATTATGAAGGATGTAAATAATGACACAATTTGGTCCTCAATTAATTTGGAGTGGTGTTGGAAGTTAATGAGAGGGGGGAAATGTGTATAACAGTATGAAAGATAGAGTAAATATAATGTATAGATTTTCTTTTCACATACATTACAAAAATCAATCCAATGACTCTAAGAATCATGTTATATATAACGTACATAAAATGTTTTTGTAGCAATGGATGAGACTTGTAACACTTGCAATAAAAAACATACAATAACAAAAAATAATCACTTAAATGTATTATTGCTAAACATTCTTTTGTATAATATGCATATATTAATCCAAAAAAAATCCAAATTAATATTTTTGCTATATTTATTTTCATAAAAATATTAATTGATTTTTTTATTTGTGCTTTTTATTTTTTTAGGAAGTTTGATAAAATTTCAAAGGATGAATGAGGTGACATCTATAGGGATGTCTAAAAACGTGTACAAGGATATGGTCAAAGAAATTAGTATAATTTCATAACAAGAGGAGCCATGCCAACAACATCATGCATGAAACCTATGCAATCATTGATTTTCTTGTGTATGGAGAATATAATTGTCAAATGAAATATTAATTTTTAATTGTTTTGTTGTTACGGAAAAGAAAAGAAAATGGAACCCATTCAACACAAGATAGGATGACAATGCAGAAAAGGGTACAAAGTTTGTAAATGCATACATTCTCTTTATAAATTAAGATTTTATCTTTTTTGTGATGTTTATATTTTAGTTAATTTAAAATAATCTATGGATGTTTTTGATAGGTGCTAGCATACAAAAAAGAGTTATCCGAAAATTTGATTGACATCATATTAAGTATGGGTTGTGAGTATATGTTGGAGTATCAACGGTTAATTGAACAACTAATAAGTAGCTATCTTGTTTTACGTATTCTATAATTAAAAGCACAATAATAAATATTTCATTATATCTATGATTTGTCATAGCATATAAAACTCACAAGAAACAAATTATGGAGTGGAGCCAATAAAATATGTCTTGAATCATGGCTTTGAAAGAATGCCTTTTGTTTATGAAACACATGCTACTATGGTACACCTTTTGATTGACAAAATCATTTATATTATACTATAAATGTATATATATTCATTAAACTTTATCTATGTGTTTGTATATGGAACACAAAGAGGAAAAATGTCAAAAAAAAAACCAATCAAGAAACCATCCCAAATAATCCAAGTACAATATCCCCTAGAAGTGATGAATAAATTAGGCATGTAAGCAACACTAGAAACAAGAGTAGTTTGATCAATGAATGAAGATCATTGGAATTCAATGTTATAGGTTGTATATTTTGAAATGTTACTTTATGAAAATCAAACATTTTATTTAATCTATACATAGTGTCTCAATTGCATCATGACATATTACCAATAATTGTAACACTTATTTATTGAAATTTTTATTATTATGGACTTTTATGTTGTCTTATTTTGTATTATAAAGGGTCTCTTATTCATATATACTAAAATGGATTTCATATTCTATTACATTGTGTAGTGTCATAAATAGTTGAGTTGTTGATTAAATATATGATGCTTTACATTATTACAATGAACAAAGATGTAATGAGTTGATATATTTGTTTAAACAATACAACACATCAATGCAAAGATTATATCCAAACTCAATAATTAAAGTATAACCAATATTATTATAAAAAGATATTTGATTTTTTATAATTAATTGAAATTTTGTAAAGAAAAAAAAATACATTTACATACCTTAACCTTGAAAAACTCAACACCAAAACATATCAATACATTGTTTTCATTTGAAATCAATATTACAATTCATATATATTTACACATATTTATTTCAATAACTCTTACACACTAGTGCAAATAACTATATTAAAAACAAAAGTGCTCCTAATAACAACAACAACATTCTTCCCTTTAACGATCCAATTATCATTTTCGTTACTATTATTATAACCATTACAATACATAACAGTGCAAAGTTACTATACCCACATGTGATTTTATAGATGTAATACACATTGGTTCTTTCATTTTATAAAATATGCAACAAGGTATCGAACATATACAATACAAAGAGATCCATATTATATATTTTTAGAGACTTAGTGTTTATCAAATATTGCCACCCACCGTGTATCATCGATATAATAACATTGATTCTTTTGGTATCTAAAATATGCATCGTGGCTTTAGAAATATATTATACCTGCCGGTGCATATAATATATTTTTGAAGTTGTGCGTATAAAATATTGATAAACCAATGCATATATTGTATATTGGGCACACCAGTGACATTGTCTAAATAAGTGAACCAATTAAAAAAACATTCGTTATAACTTTTAACCATCCATAATTTTAATTTTTTAGTTACATTGAAAATTTGATAAAATCTAGGTAAAAACCTTCACTCTTAATAGAAAAGTTTTTGGATATGTTTTCCTAATCTTGTAACACTGAAATTTTTTGCAAAAATCTCCACTAAAAGATGGTTTCCTTGTAGTGATGCATTAAAAAAGATGGATTATCAATAAACCATTTAATTGTACATTATTCATATGCAAAAGAGGTATGGGATGGAGCAACAAAATTGACACTTTTGGAATTGAAATTCACAACCTCAAATTTAAATTGGCACTTTTGGAATCAAAATTCACTCTTTTGAAAATCAATATTCACACATTTAAAATCCTATTTTGCACTTTAGAAACACTAATATTCACAATTTCATAATCAAAGCTCACATTTTCTTAGTTTAGATTTTTCCGTCTTTATCGAAATTTAATGAAATTGGGGTTTCATGCATAGAATGAGGTAAATAAAGAAACATGTTTGTTGAACCAATATAACACATCCAACAACAACTTCACCATATTTTTCATAAAGACAACAATAAATCCAAGTGAAAGAAGAAAAACATATGATTCAACATAAGTGTCAAGCTCATGAGAAGGCATGATTTCATATATAGAAAGAAAAACTCATATTTAGCCTACACTTCGATATGGGTCCTACACTATCATCAAGGTAGTGAGTGAGAATTATTTTGAATTGAGTCTCCCACCCCTCCTCAACTTACATGTTGTAAGTATTGTGGAGCTACTTTGACCAAAATTTTCATTGGATAACTCAAAAATGGAAATGAACTTGGCCACTAAAGAAATAAATCCTCACTACATTGAACACTATACAATGGATAGGATTATTTACACCAAGGTGAATATGGCCAACCAATAGGACATACAATTCTATTAAGTTGTCAAAGTAGTACAAGTGCCTCACCAAGAACACGATACTACGGAGGTTTCCCCATATAGTGCATGAATGCAACATAATAGTGACCATTTCTACTCAGGGGAAGAACTAATCCAAGTGCACATCCAAGGTTGTCTAAGAAATTATCTCAACACTAAAAACTTTTTGGTTGTCTAAATTTCTTCCCAACAAGATAAAGGAGACCCAAAATGGAGTATCAAGTAAATAGTTACGATCCTAGTAAGTATCCACTTTTTTGGACTACTCATTGAACATCCAATTCAACATTCCTACTCATCTGTAACTTCATCATGGGGTTTAAGCTTTATTTTTTCTTAGGATTTTCACATTATTATAAAATAAAGTTCCATCCTCTTGTTATGAGATTTTTGCCATTGAGTGTAGGAGTCACATGTCTTCTCAAAGATGAGATACCACCATTCTATCCATTATATATTGCTATATACATTGTAGCGTATTTCCCATTTGAATCATTTTAATATAATTTGGTAATCCTTGTAATATCATGCTTTCAATGTTGTACATCTTATAATATGTTTGCATTATTGTGTGTCATTTTTTTTCATTATCAATCCAATTTTGATGAAAGTGGGGTCTAAGTGGTTGCTCCCTAAAATTCAACCCTCAATCATCAAATTTATTCTTTAATCTTCACCCCTTTAACCACCAACATATATCCATCTTAATCATTGATTTATAAGAGACCCATACGGATCAAACACCTCAAATTGAAAACCATTTTATAATGTAAAAATTTGAGGAAATGATTGCACCTCAAGTTATTTAACACTTCTAATACTTATGTATCTAGTACTAAGATGAATCTATGCATATATAATTTAAATTTTTATTCTTCAAATAGACTTGAAAACACTTTATTTTTTATTATAAAATTATTTTAAATTTTAAATACTTTTATCATATATATTACCTAAAATAGTTTACATAAATAAACAAAAATAAATAAGTTATAAAAAACAAAACACCTCTATATAATAATTATTACTTTTAATATGATAACCTTAACTTATAATTCTCAACCATTAACCATATTAAGTAATCCATAATCCTACAACCCTATATTCCAAAACATTGTCCTAAATCATTAAAACCTTCACCCTTAAATCTTAGGACAAAGTTTTAAATGAATTTTTAATTATAGAATAAATCTGTATACTCTATTTATAATTTAAGATTAAACTTTAAAATAAAAAGTTAAAATATATATATATTCTCAGAAAATGACAAAATATGAGACTAAAAATTCAAAAAGTATTAATATCCACATGTTAATTATTATGTCGACCATTATTTTTCCACTAGTCCTAAAATCATGGCATTGACATTCTTGTACCAAAAATTATTTGAGATGTCTAAAATTCCAATCTAAAGATAATATTGTTTATGATTAAGAATTTTCTGCCCATGTGCCTATCACCCTCACTGTTCTAATTCAAGTATATATTCTTCGAATCACACCTAATAAGGCCAAGTTAATGATGTAACCTTGTCTCATAAATAATAATAACAATGAATGATCAGTTGATTTCTTCTGTGAAGACGTTTGGTTATTGATTTCTTCTGTGAAGAAGTTTGGTTTTAGTATCTCTTTTTCTTAAACACGACAAAATATCCTCAAAGGGAAGGCGACTTTGCATATGTAGATTTCTTCTGTGAAGACGTTTGTTTTTAGTATCTCTTTTTGTATAAACACGACAAAATATGCTCAGAGGAAGACAACTTTGCATTTCCAGTTTGACTAAATGGCTCTGATTGAATCCACAGTCTCTTTTTATACACACACCACAAAATGGCTCTGATTGAATCTATTGTCTCTTTTATGTACACACCACAAAATATGCCGAAAGTAAGGCGACGTTGCATTTCCTACTTTCGACTACAGAGCTCTGATTGATCCGGTCTCTTGCCAACAAAGCGATTTGACTTGGATCTGACATCAAAGCTAGTGAGTACAAACATCTAGAAACCTTTAGAATTCGAAACAGCGAGATGATGTAACAAAACACAACACAGACCAACCGTCCTACGGCACCGGGACTTAAGGAGACAACTTTCTGGCTCAACATGACTCGTAGACTCACGACTTGAAGCAGAGAGAGTGCCAAGTCAATGCGACGACTAGCTAGAGAATGCAGTGAGCAAGCTAATTAGGAATTACAAAACCATGACACCATGCTTGCTGTTAATAAGTCAGGTATATCATACTGTACTTGAAGTATGAAAGCCACGTATATCATATTATCTTGAAAAGTAAAAGCTAAATTGACTTTGGGATTATTAGGGTTCGTGAATCTCAAAATTTCTCGTTTGGGATTATTAGGGTTTGTGAATGGCAAATTTCACGTTGTGGTTTGCCTTTTAATTTGTTAGACATTAAATCGAGATCATGGAAACAGAGACGTATTGTGTCCAACGTCTATTAATGTCGTCTCCGGCAGCTTGAAACTTTTGACTTCATTGTATGACGATATGGGTTAGGCATTGTATTATATAACAACGGATTGGATAATTATCTATCAATCATCTAGGATTTTTGTGTCTTAGGTAAAGGCAAATCCCAACTTTACTGTAGTGTTGGCTGTAGTCATATCTGGCACTATGTTCAAGTTCTGTGCTACTGTCCAGGGAATGCCCAAAATCCCTCTTACTTTGTGGACTCATATACTCTGTAATATTTATTTGTGAAATCTTTCATACGGTAGTATTCTGACTATCAAAAATTTCTTCCCTAAAATGGTTCTACCCTTTGTGAACATCAACACAAGTACTTAAAGGAGGTCCCTTGTCTCACAAATAAGGGGGTCTCATACACCAATTTGGTGTGGTTTGGTGACCTTAAATATAGATTATTATTATTATTATTATTATTATTATTAAGGTCCTTGGAAAAAAGCTAGACATCACTAATGACACCAAATAACATTTATTTTTAGACATCTATGGTGTATCATCAGAATAATGAGAATGGTTTTGGTGAGCAATATCCACCCTGTTATTGTGGTATATAGCCAGTATGATTTGAAACCAATTAAGATGGAATAGTCTATACACGAGCTAAATAACACTCTTGTTTTTATTCATACCATTATAAATATTTAATATATTAAATATTATTAAATAAAACATAATAATATTATTCATTTATTATAATTATTATGTTTAATTTTTTATATATCACCCTATATCCATCTTAACTCTAGATATATATCTTAACTCTAGATCTATCAAGTAATGAGAAGGATCAAATTTGTAGAAGTGTAAACATTTTTTAGAGTGCAAAACTTGAGGAAAGGTTAAAGGTTTGCACCTAGAGAGATTTGATATATCTAGAGTAAAGATGGATATAGGCCATTTTCACTTATGGACATTTACACAAAAATTGTAGAGATCAACCTTATGTATATATGTATATGTGTAAGATTAATCTTATCATTTGAAATTTAGTCACTTTCCTTGGTTGGTTGAAAGTATAGAGAGTATTATCTAGAAGGAGTAATGTCAGGGTATGTGCAAGCTAATGATTGTATCTCATGAAGTTTTACTTGCAATGCAAACATGAAAAAACAACAATCTCTTAACTTGGAGGGATGAGGTACTTTTACAATGAATTTGAATATGGTGTAAGAATATGAAACATTAAAAAATGAATTAGGTTTCTGAATATAAAACTTTTGTTCATAGAAATTGTGAATAACTATATGAAATTTGATTTTTTATAATAGTGGTATGCTATTTTTCCAACAAAATATAAGGTATATATCTTTGTTCTTGGAGGTGTTGAATACCTTAACTATGAAATTTCATTCCAAAAACTTGTAGAATTATATAGAACCAGTTTTTCTAGTGGTCTGTATTTTTTGGAAATTTATAATATTAATTTTATATTTTTTTTTAATTATGAAAGTCAATATATCCTTGAAATTACAAGGCCTTTGCTTCATGGCTAAGAGGGTCTTAACATGATCAAAATAATTTCTTTATTTTTTTATATTGTGGATTTTTGTCTCCTTTAGTAAATAAGAG
>JZKD02S2186563.1:387260-407078 GCA_000966675.3 Picea glauca
GTGACAGTCAGAGTGCAATTTTCTTGGCGAAGAACCCTGCTTATCATTCAAAGACAAAGCACATTGATGTTCAATATCCCTTTGTGAGAGACATGATTGAAGAAAAGAAAGTATCTTTGATGAAGGTGGACACTTTGAAGAATGTTGCAGATTCATTAACAAAATCTGTGAGCACTGAGAAGTTCTCTTGGTGTAGAGGATCCATGCGCATTGTTGATTATGTAACCCTGTAACCCCCTGTGTGCAAAGAAAACAACAAGTGGGAGAATGTTGGGTATGTGTTATATTCTTTGCACGAGTAGTATTGTTTGAGCATCTGCGCCAGGCGCGCAGGGGAGTTAGAGGGGGGAGCAGGGGGGCGGAGCCCCACGCGCGGGGGTTCGGGGGCACTTCCCCCAAAATTTTTTTCCGCACCAGGACGACATATTACTCGGACGACATATTTCCGGGATGACATATTACCGGGACGACATATTTCTGAGACCACATTTTATTTAGGTGGTTTTTCGGCACATGGTTTTTTGCCGATGGTTTTCTATTTTCGGTTAAGGAATTAGGGTTTTGGACTAATCCAGTTCATTGGGTTAGGGTTTTGGATGCCGCTGGCTCCTATATGTATATTGTATTGTAAACAATGTAACACAATGTATGAATATAATATATGTTAGTTTTCCCAGTTTGGGTTTCCAGGTGAAAAATCTCTGTGTAATGTTTGTATTTGCCATTGTATATTTTCTGTTCTTTTATGAATATCAGTTTGTAGTAGATATTGTACAAGGTTAGAATTTATAGGGAGAATATTGCATCGGTGGATCCACCGAGATGACCAAGGGACGAGTGGTGTGAAGAGAAACCACAGATTCCTCAGAATTCGAAGGGCTCTTGGGTGAGCCCCACGCTTTTGGTATCTCGACAGTAATTGGACACCAATGAGTAAGGTGACTTCCTTCGCAAGTCCTTCAAAAGAATTTAGGCTTACGTCTGAGGTGTCTAGGCTTCTCGATGTAACTAACGGGGGAAAGAGATTCATCTCTTGTATGATGAATAGAGCTATGAGATGTGACATGGCTATGATTCAGGGAAAAAAGAATGGTGCCCCCGACATAATTGGTAGAGGTTGGGGGCAAGTTGTCGATGTAGTTGGTAGAAGGAGTCGACCCATCTCCGACATAATTGGCAGAGGTTGGAGATGGAGCACCAGTATGACTGATAGTGACTGGGTTGGCAATTGATGGTGGCATTTGATTCCATTGTCCGAGGAAAGATGGATTATGAAAAATTGCAAGCCAGGCAAGATCTTGGTGTACCTCTTGCCCTAGCCCAGATAGGTGTTGCTTCATGCCAAAATGGTCCGATGAGGTTTGGACGGGCATCGTCATTGGGGTATGTGGAGAGACCGAGGTTGGATAAGGATTATTCGAGTGAGGATATATGTTTCCCCCTTGTGAAGGGGTCCCATAAAGAGGGTAGCCCGAACCGTAAAATTGGTTCTCTCCATATGAAAGACCTGGTGGTAATTGAGGACCTTTCATGGAAAACATGTTCTAAGGAACTGACATGGCAGATGAAAGATACATGGGTGGGGGGTAATAAGTGGGATAGGCACCCATCTGAGTACTGGCTCTTGAAAGAGCATCGCTAGTATTGGATCCGTAGGGAGGAAGGTTCCAACCTCCCACGGGGATACGACTCATATCAAATGAAGAAGTAGTCATTGGAGCCATGGTTCCCACAGGTCCAATGCTAGGATTCATATATGTGGGCCAGGGAGAGGGTTGCACGGGGGAAGGCATATCAATAGAAAAATGGCTAGAGACCTAAGGTGTGGACCGAGTGTTGTAGTTCTGTATGCCATTGTGAAAAACAGATGGATTTTACCCCATGAACATCATGGGGGGGTAGCAGTAAATGAAGGAGAAAAAGGAACTCCACTATCCATGATAACGAAAACCCATCACGAAATCCTATGGTCAACTAATAATCAAATAACATACCAAAAAGTCAAATGGCCAATATGCATGTAAACGGGCTAAAGTGGCTGAGTGGCCTCCCTCACTGAAGAAGGTATGTCTCGTCTAAGAGGGACTTGCAACTCCCTGCTAAAGTTTGGAGGTAACAGAATCTGTTATAAGGGCCCTCGTGGGCTTAGCAACCAGTTGGTCAGATCCCCCCGGAGAGGCAATCCTCGATAAAGGTTGTGTGATGCCCGACCCTTATCTGACTCAAGGTACAAGCAAAATAACCCCTGCAAGTAACCTATGAGATACCTAAGTCAAGAAACTAATAAAACACTGTATAACCAATGCATAGGCGAGCAGTTGTAAGTCGGGATCACCATATGGGCAGAGTAGAAAAGCCTGAAACCTTGAAAGCACCGCCTCTCACAGAGGTATGTGCACTAGCAAGATCCCCAAACACGAATAAATCCACAGAAATATCTCTGATGCTAGGTGAGTATCGAGGGGTTATCCCTTCAACTAAATTCGCGCGACCTTCTGATTAACTCTAGTGTGAGTGGAGCCTCCTGATATTACCAATTATACAATGGACTTCTCAACTCCCTATCTCAGACACATATGTTGATTTAATTTCCTTAGAGAAGTTTACTCACAAAATCCTATTCCAAGGCACTAAATCCTAAGCTTGTTTGTGCACCCTAAAAATAAAATTGTGACTAATCAACTTTAGTTTAAAGTGTAAATCTTATTGGTCGTGGTTACTCAAAAAGGTATGGAGGTGAAACTCATGGTGTTGTGACTCTGCCAGAAAATAAATATGGATATAATGCAAAGTCTATCTTTAACATTTAAATGATTGATATGCTAATAAAAAAAGTGCAGTCTTCAATTTCAAATCTGCAATCCAGAAGTAAAATATGATCTTTCGCTAAATGTGCTAAGCTAATGAAAAAATTCAAAGACAAAAATGCCTATTTTTTTGTATTTTCAATCTTCTAAAAAGAAAATGCATGGACTGATAAACAACTTGACAGATGAAGTCTACAATGTATAAAAGTAGTAACTCAAGTAGAATACCAGGCAGCCAAGCAAATAACCCAGAAACCAAGGACAAATTAAAAATAGAAAACAAAGAGAAAGACTACGCCTAAAAATTCAACTCCAAAAGCTTCATGTCATCCCAGATAATCTCAACAGGAACTATAGAGGCCTAAGAAGGCTCAACAATCTTTAAATCCTACCCAATAGTCACTCAACCAAGCAAACAAGCAAGGGGAAGTGGTATACGCGACTTTTCAGGAGAACAGAGTGTATATAGGCCTCTTGCAATGAGACAACAAGCGTGTATACGTGATTTTCAGGGAAAAAGGGGCGTATATGATTTAAAACAAGGCCAGGAAAGGATAAAAGGATGAAAACTCAGACTCAGAGTGAACAGGATCTGTCAAGCAGTGATACGACAAGAAACACAAAGGAAAATGAGCAATGTAAGAAGAAAAAGTACTTCAACCCTTAGAAGGAATATCTCTCCCCAGTGGAGTCCCCATTTCTGTTACAAGGGAAAAACTCTCTATGGCCAAGGGTAAACCACAACAGACAGGTATGACTGTAGAAATCAACTCAATTCCAACATATGATATATAAACTAATGTGCAATATAAGAAAGAGGCCTACCTTGATCCAACGTTTGATGATGTTCCACTATTGAGCACTTTGACCCAAAGCTTTATACCTGCGAGAATTTCTCAACAAACAAGCAAAGCAAGTATATAGTGATGATACGAAAGGGGTTAGCACATTAGATAGCATAATCCATTAATAAACATTACAAACATGCCCATGGATAATAATAATATATTTGCAAGATACCAATAGGATGGGAAAGGAGTATTTCTATTAATAATTGATCAGCAAAAGTGTGAACATTATAGACTTCCATGTCAGCATGGTTCGAAACCAAGAAACCAAGTTCCTTCCAACTGGGTCTCCACCACTTCAATCCTCCATGAAAGGCAAGCTCATGAGAAAGAGGCAAAGAGGTCCTCTCAATAAAAAGGGAAGATCTTGGGAGTTGAACACCGTGTTCAAACTTGAGGGACAAAGGGATGCAGACTCAATATGAAGTAATTTCTCCAGACTAAATTTTCTCTCAAAGTTGAATTCTTTATCCTTCTTTTCCATAGTTTGAAATTGTGCTCTTATAGCCTCCATAATGCAATTGAAGGGCCGAGTCAAAAATGTTTCCAGTATATGGAAGGCCAAGGATCAAAGATCTTTTGTCGTGACATGGAAACTCGACCTCATTTTATATTTTCTGGCACGAATCCTGATATACACAAGCTGTAATGGAGCAATAAGCATATACGTATCTTGCATAGAAGTTAGGGAGCGTATACGTGGAAAAATGTATATTTTTAGCTCTGGATTCATCAAAAAAGGGATGAAAAGTTTGCCTAGGGAAATGGAAAAAGGTCCTCTATGCAAGATAACAATGGTGAGGCAAATCTTGCTATAACAATCAACTAGGTTAGTATTAGACATAATGGTGTCACCACTTTTCAATGGATATGTCAATTATTAATCACTTTTTCATAATGATGAGGTAATAAGGAAAATGCACTCCATGATCATATAAAGCTAAATGTGAAAATCTCTCCATAAAGGATAACTAGGACGATACATTGAGAGGTGAGTGTAACAATGTAGGAGGAAGGATTACATAAAAGTAAATAATAGTTCAGCACAATACTTATATGATTCTTGATAGAAATAATATAAAAAAAAATTCTCATACCTCCAATTACCTTAAGTGAAAACAATGTCAAATATAGGACAAACATCATATCACTTTGGCATCAGTACCATATTATTAACTGGTACCGAAACAGTTTTCTGCAGTACCTGAACAGATAGTACCATAACAGGATTCTACAATACCATAACATGACAATATTGGAATAGGATTATGCAGTACTGAAACAAGACAGTAACTAAACAGGATCTGACTGTGCGTGATAAATTTGTGGACAGGTACTGGAATAACTTGCTATACAAAATATGTTGCACTTACCTGATTGTATATCATAATTTATAAATCTGATAATGTTGTCAAGAGAATATATTTGCAAATTCTGTTAATCTTACTGAAGTATCACACTTCAAAACTAAAAAAAACATGCTGATACAGGAAGTTTTAAATTGCATTGGAAATGATAAATAAATGGAACCAGGGTTGATAGTTGGGTGTTGAATTCTGTAGTGAAGGAATAATTCTTATCTAGACAATCTTCTATTGTTGAAAACAAAGAGTTCATATTTTGGACCCAAAATAGACTACCGATCCTGTTGACAAGGATGCCTTCTCCTCTTTTGAAAATACCCTTCCAGTATTATGTACACAAAGAATATTTATTGAAGAGATTACCTTCTCATAAGATTCCAAACAAAATTGTCATAACATTTTTTTTTTAAAGAAATCTACGAGAGAAAAAAATATCTTAAATTTATTGCTTTGTCAACTATTGGCATTCCCATTTATGAAAAATATGAAAGAGATGTTACGTTGTACTTATATGAAACATTTATTTATATATTTACCATCCTACTCTAATTGAGAAAGAGTGAGTATTTCTTCAAGTATAGGAAAATTTCTAGTGCAGCCATATGTGAAACAAATTTATAAGCACACTCATATCCAAATATGGAAAAGATACCTCAATGGTTCCCCCTATATGAGAGGCCAACTGCTCTACTGGAGATGATTCCAAGAATATGGAAGGGTGTTGTGTCCTGGTGACAGCTTGGAACCAAGCTTCGATGTAATATTTGCTATCTTGTCTCTCTCTGGATGTCATATCATGTAATTCCTTGGAAATCTAGTCATAATCCCCCGAAATACACGAAGGATCTGGAGACAAACATGAAAAAAATTCTTCAATTTCTGGCTCAAGTGGTTTCTCCTCAAATATGGTCCATGACTCTTGGATCTCCTCTAGATGTTTTTCACGAACTTCTAGATCTTCTACTTGATGTGGCTCATAAGTCTCTTGATCTCTTCATCCTTCTTGAGATATAGATAAGTCTCTAACTGTAATCCAAACTTGGTCTACCTCATATGTAGATAGGCCTTTGATTGCAATGAGGATTTTCTCCACTCGAGATGTAAGTAGGTATCCATTTGCTATCAAGGTTTGGGAAATTCCTTGAAGTACCATTTATTTTTTTGCTCAACAAATTATTAATCATCCTTCTTATGTTGGCTAGTATATCCTGTCTCACAACACAGATTAATACTCAGGTGTTCTTACAACACCCAAAAAATGATTTATCATTAAAGATCTGAATTTTAAAACTAAGAAATTAAAACTATTTGCAAAAATAAAACACACCAAATTTGAACTCCTTGTGTTACTGGGACGATGTTTTCACCAGGTTATCAGTTCACACAATTCAACTCATCATAAATAAAACTTTCATTAAAATAAAAACACTTTTTCATGAAAGGGAGAGGACAACCTAATTTTGGAGCAACCCCACTAAAGTAGATGCATGGGCTATTTCCTCACATCTTACCATATTCTCTCCACCCTTAGTTCATCCTTAAGACCAATCCAAAACCATTAAAACAATCTAATTCAAATACCAGCTATTACCGTTTACAACTCCCTGACAACGATACCAAAATGTTGGTGCAATTATATGTATAATATATTACCAAACATAAATTATTGACTAGGATTTGTAATCAACAAAGTTGTTACACTATATGTGTCGATAACAGATAAGTTCCTATGTCTGATGCGTATATCCTAAATAAGAAACACTCAAAACCAATACTCAGTTTTGCAATTTTCAATCTATCTTCCTCACATAGCTTAAAGATCAGAAAGCAACACTCATAAACATAATCCAACAAGTATGTGATCTAAAGGTTCTTTCTTAGGCAATGAATCTGTCCATTTACAGGATCATGAAAGGAAAAGATGAACTTTGACTCTATTTCCTGTAGAAACTAATTTAATAATAATTTGTAATTAACTCTTTGCACATTCTTTACTTTATTTCTACACAGGAAACAAAGGTTTTAATGAGATGTTCCATTTGCTGGCTCATGTAATGCGAAGGAGGGAATCTCAAATTGTTCCTGTACTGTCACACTTTGCAAGATAAAAGATGAGATTAAAAGAACACAATAAAGAAATAAATGATCACACACTGAAATAATAAATATTCACACATGGAAATTATAAATCATTATAAAGTTACCACTAGATTATTGTTCACAACTTTTTATGCATCTACACTTAGATTATATTGTAACTCACAACTTACATCAAACATTTCTACTCACAATTGTTATGTACATAATCACGCCACACACACACTTACATAAATTAGATCCACGTTACAATTACCATAAGCTTTCCAAGTTGGAACAGTGGGCCCTTGCCGTGCCAGTAGGGAAGCTTATAGAAAACTCATAGAACAATAAACTTTACAGAACACATGGAATCGTTGAGTTCAACTTCATATTAATTATTCAGCAAGTAAGTTTACAAAAGGAGTCTGTTCAAAAATCCAATCTGTAGCATAACAATTCCTCCCCCTTCCCTCATACCAATGAGTATTATTTATACACAAAAATCCAATGGGAAGGGATAGAACCAAATTCCCACATATTAGGATCTTTACAACAAATTTTACAGTTTTAGAAATTCGGCCATAACATAAATCTAGAAAATTTAGCATTAAAGATCCATCCATATCTCCCTCTCCGTTGTGAAGTTTGCAAAACTATTTTTTTATTTTGTAGCTGGATGGATTTTCTAAAAACCCATTTGGTGGTTTTGAAGGATCTGCTTCCATCCACATGAAAATCAAGGCGCAATATGACAATTTAGAAATATTTGTTGATTTTTAGTTGAATCATTCCCCCTGAGCTGGAGGCCCACATGCGCAATATGGGTGAATTTTGACTCACAAATTCAAATGTCGGCTTCATTCTGAAGAAAACCCATGTTCCTAAATTTCAATATCCACCCTCATTTGTTCAAAAATCAAGTCAGAAATCTGGTACCGAATGAGCACAGGCGAATAAATACTGGTACCGGATGGGCATAGGTGGAAAAGAACACTGGTATCGGATGAGTGGAAGTACCGGATGTCTAGGAACTCTGTCATAAAATCCTATTTAAATTGAGATATTAACAATAAGGTAATTAGAGAACTTAGAGCATATAACTATTTAGTTCTAACTATTAATAAACCACATATATGGAGGGTCACACTTTCATGGAAGCCTATTAATATTAAAGATAGAACCCTAAAGTGGATACTTGAAGGTTCTTAATAAAATCATCCGAGAGATATAAAGTTCATCTCCTAGCCATGATTTGATAATGGTTGCTTTAGAATGAGACCCGAGGGTTTTTGTTAAGTTTTAGGTGTGCCAATTTATGTTTTTCAGATCCCTTTACCTGCCATAGCCCCACTGCCAGCAGGCCTGTTCAGTACCCGGATGGGTTTACCTTAGTACCATACAAGCATGGCCCCACTGCTAGTAGGCATGTTCAATACCTCAGTGGGTTTACCTATACTTCTTGATACTTCCTTTTTATTATATTACTCAAAATATTTAGAATGATGTATATTGTTCATTGAAATCTTTAGAGTATAAGGAAGGTAGGTGGTACGAGAGTGTTTTAGAGTTATTATGCACATAATTAATTGCTTGCAATTATCCCAAGGGTGAAATCATCCACATTAGCCTTAAATCTCAGCTATTCAATGTATAATGGAACATCTTAGATAATGACTAAGAGGTCCCTCTAGTTAATCCTATTAGGGTTCTCATGAAATTTCATTGAGGTTTTGCAGGGACGGTCCACCACATAAAGTTTTAATCAATACCTCCCAAGAGAAACTTGGATAATAACTTGTTGAATCAACTAGGTTAGTATTAGACATAATGGTGTCACCACTTTTCAATGGATATGCCAATTATTAATCACTTTTTCATAATGATGAGGTAACAAGGAAAATGCACTCCATGATCATATAGAGCTAAATGTGAAAATATCTCCTTAAAGGATAACAAGGACGACACATTGAGAGGTGAGTGTAACAATTTAGGAGGAAGGAGTACATAAAAGTAAATAATAGTTTAGCACAAGACTTAGATGATTCTTGATAGAAAGAACATAAAATGATTTTCTCATACCTCTAATTACCTAAAGTGAAAATAGTGTCAAGTACAAGACAAAGATTATATCACTTTGGCATCAGTACCAGATTATTTATTGGTACTTGAACAAGTTCTTGTAGTACCAGAACAGATAGTACCAAAACATATAGTACCAGAACACGACAGTACCATAACAAGATTCTGTAGTACCAAAACAAGAGAGTACCAGAATAGGATTCTACATTACCAAAATAAGACAATACCAAAACAGGATAAGACTATGCGTGCTAAATTTCTTGACATGTACTGGAATAACCTGTTATACAAAATATTTATCATAATTGATAAATCTGCTAATGCTATCAAGAGAAGATATTTGTGAATTATGTTAATCTTGTTGAAGTATCAAGGGAACATATGGAAAAGAAGGGAAAATACTCTTCTTAGTCCATTCATCATCGAATGAGATGTCAATTGGAGCTTGATTCTCAATCCCCGTGATATCATCCTTATGAACTATTGAATCATCTTCACTTTTCTCCTCTTCCTAGTATTATGTCTTGCTACTTCCACGAACATTTTATAATCATAACCTTTTATAATCATTGGGGTTAATGGCCATCCTAGAAGAAAGTTTCCAATGAGAGTAAAATGATCAAACGAGTATGAAATATGAATTCCAAAATATATATTTATAGAATTTTCAGATTAAAGAAACATTATGAGTGAATCATCTTAAAATATTTCAAAGTACATCTTTTGTTTTCTCATTTAATCGAGATACTTCATATCATTTCATGTTATTAATTAAGTAATGATTACCGAATCATTTGATTAATAAATGACTAACTAATAAGTTATGTATTAAGTATTACACATGTTGAAATATTTCACACACTCGCCTGAGTGGCATATAATCTGACTCTTATCCCAATGAAAAGGAACTAGATATGAAGTACTTAATGACTCACATGGAAGCATTATCCTCATTATCACTACTAGTTAGAACGAAATGTTGTGACTAAACTTTGATTAGTTAGAATATTTGTAATCCTATAATATAAAAAACCAAAAATAATTTATTTTTTTAGTTTTGAGTCCTATATATATGGTTAATTTAAACTGAGTATTATTATATGTAAATAAGTTCGGAACGATCTGTTTAATGATATAAAACTTTACTTTATCCTCTCCCAAATCTGATGGTCATGAATAAATTCAATCAATGGTCTAAATATGTTTTAGAGGTGCAAATGAATGAGGTATAATATAATATCAAGCCCCAAAACTACCAAACGATTAGCAGGACGCGTGGCTAATAGGTGTAATATAATAGGTGTCTAACTAATTACTAAATAAACCGTCATATTTTGGTTGTTTCCTATTTTTATTGTTTTAAACAATTAAAGGATCCTGAGTTAAAGATGTTATCAACACTTCATGGACAAAGAAACAAATATGTCCCCTTCTAGGAGTGAAACTTTCAGACACAGGTATGCTAAGAAGTCAATTCATATTTTGAAGTATTTTTTAAATTTTCACACATGGATTTTTCTCAAATTTTATTTTTATTTTAGCTCGAGGAATTCGAATGGCCCATAGGAGAAAAGCTACTGGTTCACAATAACTAGAAATAGAAAACCTAATTTTTAGGCATTTGTAGACAAACATTTCGATGTCTTTGAAATTGAAATAACTGAAAAACCTGTCAAGAAACTTAGAAGCATAACATTTTCAAAATTCAATAGATTCAGTTAAAATTTACCTGCGTGGGGTGTGGTTTAGCTAAACCTATTGTTGCTAACACATTTTATTTTTTTGAATTAGTGCATATGTGCGCTCAAAACTATGACGCATTATAGAGGGTTATCAGAGATAAAATTCAAAAATATGTTTTTTCAATATCAGAAGATTATATTTCATAGATATTATTACTACTTAATAATAGATAAAAGATGTATATCAAAAGATTATATTTCATAGATATTACTACTACTTAATAATAGATAAAAAATACATGAATATGTAGTTGCTCAAAATTTTAGTTCATTGTCAGCTTCAGAAAAACTCATCTTCATGACAGATTTGTTGATTGCACTGGAACAAAATTGAACCTCCCCTAAATTCATCCTTGTTCAAAAAATCAAGGAAGAAATTTATAACCATTGCTTGCTTAATCCCAACCGATACTCTAATTGATGCAACTATTTTATGTTTTCTTGTAAAAATATATAAAATCACTAAATTCAATTATGTTGGATATCTTTATGATACTATCCATGAACACCTAAGATTTTTCAAAGAATGGAAAAGTTTTAGGTATTAGCATTACTTATTTTATCTTTGGATACACTAACAGTAAACTCATTTCAAATCTCTAAACTTGAAGAAATAAACCATTGGGGAAATTTCCTTCAAGTTAATGAATGGATTAATGTTGTAAGAAACCATGGTAAGAAGGATGGTTACAAGAATTTTATTGATCAGTTAAAGTCCATTGCATATATTTAATTCATAATGAGTCCCCCCAAAGAATTTCTCCTAAATGCAAAAATGCTTTGCAACTAGGTCATCAAGTAAAGGTTGGGGATTAGTATATCTCAAAAAATTATACAGTTTTGAGAGTTTATGAGTTTGAGTCAAAACCTTACAGGTTAAGAGTTTTTCTTATTCTTAGTATTTTTTCTTTAGAAATTTTTAAGACAAAGGTTAAAGTTAATTTTTTATCATTTCGCTTCAAAAAATAAAAACACTCTTCTTCAATTCCGAGATGAAGTTTTTTTTTTTTTAAAGAAAAGAAAAAATCAATTCTGTAGATCATAGAAATAAATTACGAAAAACTTCAATTTCTAAAAAAATGAATCCCAACAATATAGTCATTTTCATGTGATTGCTAATATGAAATATGAAGTTGGTCTTTTTACCTTATATTCACCATACATATACAACAAGAGAAATATTAGCAAATAGTTGTTCATGGACAAGGGTTCAACAATTGCTTCAATACCAAAGTTTAAGCCTACCAAAGCAAGAGAGCAACCATAAAGTACTAGTCAAAGAAAGTTTTTCCTCCTATGCAATTATAAACATTGAAGTTGATCAAACAAATAGAGAAGTTGACTTCGTAATGGAGACTTCGGAGAAAATAGTGTCTGCATTGCATAATTTGAATTTTTCAAGAAGAAGTATTATTAGAAAATTTCTAAAAAATATATATAATAGGAGCAAATCATTGTATCCGAGACCAAACTAAAAAAATCATGCAACAAATAATTTTAATGTATTAACATATATTGAATATTTAGAAAAACTTAAAAGATCATATAACAATTGAAAATTCATTTTAGTGTATTAATATATACTCAATATTTAAAAAAAAGTAGCAGATTAAAAATCAATAAAGCATGGGAGCAATCAATAAAACATGGGAGCAATTTGGAGACAAGGTACAAATTGCAAATGATTTTATAAAGTTTGTTAATAATAAAATAAAGGAAGATTCAAAAGTTATCTAAAATAAAATTTAACTATTCCATAATTTAGATAATAATAAAATTATTCTTTTAAGCTCCAAAATTTATGAGTATGATACTTTCAAATGGTATTTATTTTAGATGAAAGTATTTTGGAAATGTAGTATTGTATTTTATATTGGTTGGAATGCATTTATATTTTTTTTCACTTGTATCATAATTTCTATATTACTACCAATGTTTCCACTAAAGGTACAAGATTTGCATTTCATGAACTTTCTCTATGAATCGACGGAACCGCAGAATTCCTGGAACCTCGAACTCACTCACTGCTATGGAACCGTTAGGTTCCCACCTGGGAGACTCCGCTTGGCTTGGATACCGGGCTACTCCGATGGGCCTGGCTATTTGACTGGACTAATCAACTGGGATACTCAGATGAGCTACAACTTATGTTTTGTGTTTACATGTCTAGAATCTTAATAAATATTGCACTATCCAATCATTTATGATACTAATTGTAAATTGTTTTTCATTTTATTTAGTTTATTAGTCATGGTTAATTTTGCATCATATTTGTATCTCCTAATTTTCAACCACATTAAACAAATCACTTGACTAGAGGTGGATATGGCTTCGAGTCTGCATTATAACAACTTTGTAATCATAAAGTTACATTAAATGACATAGCTAAGGTTTCTAATCATCACATTCAACAAATCCCAAGAGTGGTTTATGAGTCTAATTTAGAAACTCTTTTTGTAGTGATTTTTATGGATAAGAGAAGAACTTGTAACTAATTAAATATGGATTGTTGTGTTTATAGGAATTACAATGATATTTTCCCTATTTGAGAACTATGGCTTAGGTTGTGTGAGCAAGTTAAAGCCAACCAATTGGAATTCTCTCTTGTGGTTTCATAGCCTCATCTTAAGGGTTGTCCCTACAATAAAGTATCTATGGTTGGGTGGAGAAAACCTCTTTGTAATTGCTGGTGAATTGTAGAAAATATGAGTGCTTACTCTTCTTGATGTTATTTATTAAGTTATTCACTTCTAGTATGAATAATAATAGCTGCAAATCTAAGAAGAGTGAATTTTTGGGAAATATTTAATATGATTTAGTCATTTTTTGGAATGCAATAATGGGGTTCATTTCATTTATATGTGTTTAAATACCATGCATGAAGGTGTAATGGAATGGAAATATCAAATACTATTATGTTGTTTTTTATTGATGTAAGAACATCCTAGGACATAAAGTTATCTTTCACATCTCATTCACTTTTAGTATTTTAGATGTGCTTCCATGGTATTTTCACATATATTATGTTATTACAGAAGCTACTACATAAGTTTTAAAATATATTACAACCATTTCTATAGATCCAAGAATTTATTTTCTTATTCAAGTATTCCATCATGTTGTAGATCCAAGAATCAATTTTTTTTATGTCTTTGGCACTTGAAAACTTAGGAATTTATTTACCAAGTGAAATCATGGGGATAAGAGCATTGGTTGTGATCACATTATACTTTTGATAAGAGTAATTTTTAATGAAAGAATGTTGTTGTCCAAGGAGACATGCATGAGTCTTGGATAGGCATCATTATGGACACTATGGAATTTGTAGTACTTTTAAGACAAAGTTGTAATCTCAAAAAAATTGCAAAATTCAAATAATGATCCTCCATAAAAGGAAAAAATGATTGAATGTAAGCACCACATTACATGGACATAAGAGTGATCAGTTGGTGGTTCAAATGATGAAATATCAAAGATTTGGAGTGATAACACTTAGATTCTTGGTTGATGAGCATGTCCACAATATAATATAGACTCCACATGGGAAGCAATGAATTGATTCATTGATCAAACCAACAGATGGTAGTCGACTGATTGAATCTATTTAAATTCTAATCATCATGTATAAAATCATCTACCCATGAATAATCAAGGAACCTTTGGCCTCTGATAAAAGATCCATTAAATGGCCATGTTAGTGAAAAAATGAACTAATCAGTATTGTTGTAATAGTCCAAGCCTTAAATTTTCGAGTGGTCATGGGTGAGGATATTTTTTCTCTTGTAGAAGAGGAGGCTAATGAATGAGTGAGGAGGTGATAACCTTCAAACCATGACACTGCTAAATGTAATAGAGGCTTAAGATCTTAGCCAATATGGTTTATAAAATTTACAAAGTTATGTTGTGGTTCAATTATGTGTACTTAATTGTTTGATTATTTTGGTGTAATTTTTGTGATGGATTATTATTATAGTGACTTAGGAAATTAGAATTGTTTTGCTTGGCTGCATTTTTTCTTTGAAATGTAAGGAGACATTTGTTGAGCCTATGGTGGGGATTGCCAAATAAATATTCATCTCAAATTGGTTAGTCTATAAATGTTGTTGGGGTGGTTACAAGAAGAGATCCTATAACAAAAATGGAGTGATGGAAAATAAAGGAAGAGGTCATAGAAGACCTAGAAGACCCTAGGGCATGGGACATGTAAATGAACTTGTAGTGATGGTAAGAGGGATGATGGATAGAATGGATTCCATGGAGGAATCCTAGAGGAGAGGTGTTGTGAATGTGATGTGGGACATTAGTGATGTTGAAGTGTAATTGAGAACTACAAGAGAAGAAATAGAAGAGCATCTGGAAATAGAAGGAGAATGATCAGAGAAATCAATGGTATTGGAGGTAACCTACACTTGATACTCCTATATATTTTGGAAGTTTAAATCTAGAGGAATTAATAGACAAAATAGGAAAAATGGAAAATTTGTTTTAATTTGAGCAAATTGTGGATCCTAAGAGGGCTAAGTTTACTGGTATGAAATTGAAAAGTCATTTTTCATTATGGTGTGATAAGATGCAACTAAATAGAGGAAGTTGTGGTAGAGAGAATATTAAAACTTGTGATAGGATTTTATTAAATTGGAAGCATATTTTTTTACCTGTGGATTATTACTTAAACCTATTGAGAAGATTGTAGAATTTAAATAAATTAAATATGTTAGTAAATGAGTACATGGAGGAATTTTACAAACTTTCTATAAGGTCTAGGAATCATGAGGAGAGACTAGAATCCATTTCAAGGTATGTGAATGGTCTAAGCTATGTCATTCGTTAAGAGTTTCATTTTTTATTTTTTGTTTTTTTTCATAGGATTATCAAGAAACCTTAGGGATTTAGGAGAAATTGTTGAGGAAATAGTAGACCGTGAGGAAAGGTCTAGGATATGGAAGGGGGTAGAAAAAATAAAGATAAGATGAAGAAGTTGAAAGTATCTCTAACACCGTGGAATAGCTTATTGGAAGAATATTTGATGCTAACAAAGGAAGAGGACATATAACAAGAGGCAGAGATAGAGGAGGAAAATTTGAATGTATTTTCTTGAGATGTGGAATGCAAGGAAATATGGAATTTGAATGCCCAAAATATATGAAGGATGAAAAAAGACAAGATGGGATAATTTGTATTGAAAAATATAAATTGCAGTAGTAGCAAGTTAGGTTGCGGAATTGAGGGTAGAGAAAAGAGGAAATTTGACGATGAGGAAAATATTGTTGCAACCTAATAAAGAGGTCAAGAAAAAACTAGAACAATGGAAGGCACTCTTAATAATGAAATTTAAAATAGAAGGTAAGTGTTCCGAGTTAATTATTAGTTGTGGTAGTTGAAAATTTTGGTTTCTAATGAAGTTGTTCAAAATTTGAAATCAAAGTGTACATCTCATCCAAAAGCATATAAAGTGTCATGGTTACAAAATGGACATAGGGTCACTATGAGGGAGAAACATTTAATTAATTTTAATATTGGAGGTTATAGTGCGAGCATTCTATGTGATGTTTTTTCCATGTATGCTTGTCACATTTTGTTGTGGAGGCCATGGAAATTGGATGAAAGAGTTATGCATGATGGGAGGATAAATACCAACTAGTTTGAAAAGGATGGAATAATTCCACTTGCATCCATTGATTGAAGACGTGGAGAAGGCCACTAACACAATGTTATGTCTAGTATTAGTGCATGTGAAAGAAGTGGATTAGCAAGAACCTATGGAGCAGTGGGTTGAAGAAAACGAAGAGCAAAGAATGGGTGCTACAATATAAACACTTTTGAAAGAAGATTAGATGGGTTGTTGTCATTCCCATAATGTTTTATGTGGTGGTACATTTATAAAAAATATAGTAGAGAGAGTGGAGGATGTGGCCATGGGGGAAACAACTAAAGAAAAAGTTGGCAGCGAGCATAACATAATACTTTTGCAGTCCATTCCACAAGCAATGAGAATGGTTCCTAATAGGTAGGTTGGGGTGGAAGTAAGCACCATTGAGTGGAATCGATGTAAGGAAATACAAATCAATGGGGTAAAAGGAAAGGAGGTAGTGAAACCTTGTGGACTAAATTTGTAAAGGGTGGAAGAAAAACTAAAAAATGGGGTAGATGAAAAACAAATTGGGCCAAGACATTGAAAGAAATATTGTGGATGTTAGTAATAGAAATGGCTAGAGGAGGGTGTCTAGTCTGCACCTTTTGTTGGACTAAATTTTGATAAGTATTCTCAACATTTCCAACTAAAGAGGTCTAATGTAGGAGCATCCCTAGTGTAGAAAGATACCATGCACATCTCATTCACTTTCAATGGTTTAGATGTTGCTTACATAAAAATTTTATAGATATTTTGTTGTTATAAAAGATACTATAGATCTAATAATCGATTTTCTTAGAGAGACTCGAAGTATACAATCTAGCTACAGATCCAAGAATAAGACTATTTTTTTATGAACGCATGTTGTTCCCAAGGAGACATACATGAGTCTTGGCTAGGAATCATTATGGCTACTCTAGGGATTTTTAGTAGAGTCAAGACAAAGTTGTAATCACAAAAAAATTGCAAAAGTCAAATATATGATCGTCCATACAATGGACAAAATCATTGAATGTGGGGATAGCTTGGATTTCTATGCTTGTTTTCATAAGTTTGTTGAGCATGAATTATGTGTGCATATATATTGGTCATTTTATTTTAATGTTGGTGTTCAACCATGATTTCTGATCTACTTATTCCATGGAATATGCTATCCAATGTTGTATGATTTTTCCTTAGTATGCATTGGTAATTGTTATTTGATATTTTCATCCACTTTTGTTCATTGCTACTAAATCTGGTTGTGATGGAAAAAAGAAAACTTTGAATTAGTTTCATTGATAAGGGGGTGCTTCAAAGCATGAATCCATGAGTTTTAATCAAGAGAATGTCATAAGGAGCATTCAGTTTAATTTTAAATTATAAGTTATAAAGTGTTTTTAGATTTGCTCAATTTTATTGCAATTCTCACCTCCTTTAAACTCAAACTTCATGTCCTTTAAAAATAACTAAAATAACTAAGATAACTAAAATGTTAAAAATGAATTGGTAATAATTCTTTTAGTGTCAATAACTTTTATAAACACTCAAATTTTAATTGAAATGAATACTAGCACAGCCACAAAGTGGCTGGTGTTGCCGCTGGTGAACGCCGAAAGTTCCAAATCAAGAGGAGTAACGGGAGATCTTGAAGATGAACAAGGCTGATGGGCTTGGATGGGAGTCGAGAAGCCATCGGGCATTAATTCTCTTCCTTCAGAGGTTCCCTCATCCATCTCTGCATTCATCTGCCTCTACCTGCCCGAAGATGATGTAGCTGTTGGGTGCTGTGGATTAAATTCATCTCCAAAACTTGCGGTCTGCTCTTGCTCCGAATTCAAATTGTCATGGATCCCTGAAGTAATTCGTTCCGAGATTGTAGCCGAAACCTGATCTATTCTAGCGGATTCCAAAACTGGCTGTACCGGTTCGATGTCGGTTCTGCAAAGAGGACAATTGGAAATCGAACGTAACCACTTGTCAATACAGTGTACATGAAAAGAATGCCCGCATTTGGGCAGACGCCGGGCTATCTGATTCTCTTGCAACGCTTCCTAACAGACTGCGCAGTCCAGACCATCTCTGAAATTTGGCGATTCATAAACAAACATGGGCGGAGTACTTACTAGTGTAGAATCCAATCCCAAATTCGGTGGCCGAAAGTTATCTGGAAGGACTACATTCTGGTGAATTGAAAGGCACAGACAGCTGAAACGCACATGAGGAAATCCAAAAGTTAATCTTAAATGTGGTAATTTCAAAGGTTAATCACTTAAAGTAGCAATCATATGGTGGTACAGTAATTTCTTAATATGATTAGGTAAACAGGTTAACTAATGCATTCAAAAATACAAGGAAGTTATAAAGAGTAAATCACATTCATTGATTTGGGAAGACGACTAAGAATATTCCAGCATTTTTAATTGTTAGTCATCAGATTAGAATTTTAATTAAAAGGTGATTAATTGTGCCCATGTCCAATAGATATACACCTTTCGACGTATTTACATTACTTGCAAGATTGTACTTCCAATATAAAATCTAACCATTAATTATTTTTCTTAAATTTAATTATCATAATTTTAGATTTATTCATATTAATATTAACTTGATAAATTAAAAAAAAAAAAACATCCATGACAAACTTCTAATAACTTGTAAAATGTTTCAATAACATCACAATGAATACAATATAAATAACCATGTAATATAATGATTATTTTGCAAGAAAATACAATAACTCTAACCATATACTGTTTGGTAAACATTATTTTAAATAATAATAGTGTAGTAAAAATCATACTAGTTATCATCCAGATCAAATCATAGTGACAGTAACATAGGGCGAAATTGTCAACTGGCATCAACGCTTAAAGATCGGTGTCCTTGCTGATCTCTACCTTTACCGGATGTCCTTAGTAAGTGTAAACCAGGTGGTTCTAGGTAGTTGTGCCAATTTTCACGATGTGTAGAACAGTAGAACTATTTTACGATAAAGGCAAAGGGTTTCAGTAGTGAGAATACTACCGTACGAAAGATTTCACAAATAACGAGTGAACACAAATGCTTCCTGAGTTGAACCATCGGGGAGTTGCGATGCAGGTGGGGTTTTGGGGATCACCTGGACTGGAGCACCCAAATTGACTAGAGAGCCCGCTATGGCTACAGCAAGGGATGCAGTGAAGTTGGGATCTGCCTTTATCGAAGCCACAGAATCCTGCATGATTGATGAATAATTATCCAGTTGATTATGATAATCAAATACCTGACCCATATCGTTAGACAATG
>JZKD02S2186563.1:425936-450903 GCA_000966675.3 Picea glauca
AGTAAGAACTTAATTAAAATCTGTGGATATCAAAGGTAAAGAAGAAATAAATTATTTAACTTATGAAAGTGTAAAAAGATATTAAATTAATAATAAAAGGAAAAGAGTAAATAGCACAACTACCATTTTGGCTCTAATAAAAAAGGGGAAATAAGAGAATAATAAAAATTAGGAAACTAAGGAATGGAGGAAACATAATAAGGGAAAGAGGGGAACTTATGGTAAAAAGCGAGGTCGACATAGTAAAGAATCTGCAATTAAGAACCTTCTAATTTGAACTAAATTAGCAACTTCATTTTAGGGAAAGTATTTAAACCTGTGATGGAATCTAGGAACACCTAGGAGTAAATTTAGGAGCAACTCTAGGTGGGTGAGGGAAATAAGACAATTTAATAAATTAAAGAAAATAGTTAACGGAGAAACGTGGGGGATGGATGACACTTGTGCGAAGGAGAATATTTAGAATATTTTTATTAAAACTTAATTTAAATGTGATTTAGGGAAAGAAGGAAGTTCTAAAAACTCTATAAAAGAAAGGGAAGAGAAAGAAGAAGGGGAACGGTTGTTAGTGTAACGTTACGCTGTCGAATTTGTGACATGACTGATTACTTGTGGGGAGTTGGGATTTTCCAACTCGGATAGGAGTGGTAGCTCAGCCTTATGAGGTAAGCTGGGAGCTAGACGTACCATCTGGATAGTGTGTGGCCCCTTTGTGGCTCGGGGGGCTAAGGGGGAAGCAGAGTAGCCTTAGCGTTGGCTGGGAGGTACCGATGAGGTCTCAACAGTTGGAGAGCGGGAGCAGCACGGAGCTCAAGTGCGGGATAGCGTCTCCGGGTTATTCGTCGTCAGTCATAGGTATGCATGTGTGTTTGTTTGTTTAAGAATAAAAGGGAAATTGTTTAAAGTTGTATATGAATCCTTATGATGATGATTGATGTGTTGAATTTTGGATCATCCAGTTTCCTTATTGTTGTTTTCTGTTCCTAGACTGTTATAACCCCGTAATCCTCTGGATGAGTTATCCTTGGCTCTGGCATTCTCTTACTATTGGCTGCAATTTCTTATTGGTGTTCTTTAGGCATTTATAAATTATGATGGGTGTTTATATCTGACTGTGGGCCTTTTTATATATGGCTATGGGTGTTTTGTAATAATGGGGACATTTATATATTGCTATGGGCATTTTGTATTGCTCTAGGCATTTATAAATTATGGTGGGCGTTTTGTTTTAATGTGAGTATTTATATATGACTGTGGGCGTTTATATCTGACTGTGGGTGTTTTTACATATGGCTATGGGCATTTTGTAATAATGGGGGCGTTTATATATTACTGTGGGTATTTTGTATTGCTGTAGGTGTTTATAAATTATGGTGTACATTTTTATATATGACTGTGGGCGTTTTGTTTTAATGTGGGCATTTATATATGACTGTGGGCGTTTATATCTTACTGGGGGCGTTTTTAAATATGGATGTATGGGCATTTTCGTTTTGTAAAATTTAGTTCTAAGAATTCATTCTGGCAATAGGTGTATTGGCATTTTTGTTTTTGGTAAAATTAGTTCAGAGAATTCATTCTGCAATGCGTGTATTGGCATTTTCGTTTTGTAAAATTAGTTCTAAGAATTCGTTCTGGCAATGAGTGTATTGGCATTCCATTTTTGTAAAATTTAGTTCTGAGAATTCGTTTTGGCAATGAGTGTATTGGCATTTTCATTTTGTAAAATTAGTTCTGAGAATTATTTCTGGCAATGAGTGTATTAGCATTCTGTTTTTGTAAAATTTAGTTTTGAGAATTCGTTTTGGCAATGAGTGTATTGGCATTTTCATTTTGTAAAATTTGTTCTGAGAATTCGTTCCGGCAATAAGTGTATTGACATTTCCGTTTTTGTAAAATTTAGTTCTGAGAATGCATTCTGGCAATGAGTGTATTGGCATTTCTGTTTTTGTAAAATTAGTTCAGAGAATTCGTTCTACAATGGGTGTCGAGCATTTTCATTTTGTATTGTTCTGTAAATTCGTCTCTGGCAACCTCCGTCCCTGGCAAACCAAGTTCTCCCTCCTTAAACTTTCATTGATTTCTGGATTGTCTCATAGCATATGCACAACGATTTATCTAATTTTTGGATTGTCTCTTAATTATAGGGACAACATTTCATCCTTATTTTCTCGATTGTTTCTTAATTGTATGCACTGGTGTACCCGCAAGGATTTTAAATAACTTTTACTTGAGAGCAATCCCATCCCTATGGTGACACCGTTTTCTTTTGATTATGGATTAACATCGTTTCAACTCCTTCATATAGGGTAAATTCAAAGCTTTATATTTTGGTTTACGGTGACAACTATCCTTTGTTAATCTTGCTGCTTCCATTTACCTTTATCCCTTTTGGATATTTACAGGTGTAGTAAAACTTTTATCCCTTGCCTCAGCCCTCAATTATTTATTAATACCAAAGATAGGCCAATAAGATATCCACTAACTCGTATGTTTTCACCCTTTTTCTCTATAAATTTTATTTGGATAGATCTTAATATCATTATTCCACCATTATCTTTTATTTTAACTTTTAATTTATTCTAGCATGTTATATGGGGCATCGAAAATGCACATGATCTATCATATTGTAGAGTTTCATTATTACTGGATTAAGGGTATGAATATTGTAGAACCTTTTTAGATATATCCACATGATTATGAAATGGTTTAAGTTTTTAAAAATGGTGATTATTTTTAAATTGGTGAAGCCCATAGCACAGATATAGTATACATATAGCTCATAAAAGAACTAAACACAGTCAACAAAGTTAATTATGCATGGTCACTATCAATGAAAAGTTGGCTGCTCAAGGCAACTATCGTCTAATTAGGACTTCCACTCAGAAACCTACAGCAATTTTCTAGCTAAGAGTTTCCAGCTATAAATGTTCTCTCCGTAAACATACATATTTAATGATTAATGGTAAAATTAAAGTTGTATTATTGATCAATTTAGAACTGTTAGTTTAGATATGAAAATGATGTTGATGTTAATGGTTCATATAATGTCCTTGCAATATAAAAAGCACTATGTTAGCATGGATAACATATGAAATGTGAGATCATTGTTATTTTTATTTACAATATTATTGTAGTATAAAAAGTAATGATATGGTTAATTTATTGTAAGGTTAATTTAATTTTATTATTAGTGACAACATGTAAAAGGTAAGGTCCTTGAAACTAAGTACAATAAATTATTATGATTTAGTAAAGGGGGAATTTGCAATTAATTTTATGTACTTATTTTTAAGGTTGGGTTGGTAACTCATCGACTAACGGAAATTAAACTAAGTGATGGATCTGTACTTAATGCCATTTGAGTTGTAGGTAATGCTGAGTCTTAACTAATGGTAGATTATTGTCGGTGTCCTTATGACTTGCGCCTTTCATAGAGGATGTGGTCATTCGTTAACCTTTGTTGTACTTGGATGTAAACAATTTATTGTTTGGTCTGCTTGTGTCGGGCGCGATGTAGACACCTCCATCTTCCTCAGAACAGTCGCCATCCCTGAGATATTAAATGGTTAAAATCGATGGGAACCTGGTCTTGAGCGTTTCTTATGTGTCTTGGAGGTCCTAACTGTTGCAGGGTAGAATGGGCAGGTAGTTAGTCTTTTTATTTTCGTCGATTGTTTGTCGTCCTTTGCTTCTGGATGCTTGATGTGTGTCTTAGATCGTTATGTTGTTGTTTCATTTGCATGCACCATGTTCGTCATCGTATGGAAACGCAGAGTCGAATGAATTTATTATCCTAGTACACACGTGCACACACAAAAAAAAAATTATTATCACTTGTTAAGAGGTTGGTCGTCGTATCAAGGAGGAACGCTACATATGGTATCAGAGCGGGTTCAACCTGTGACTTGGGATCGCTACGACTTTCATTGTTATGATTTGATTAAACTATTGCTAATTGAGTTGACTTGTGTGCATGCAGGTAATCATGGTTAGAGGACGTCACGGGGGCAGACAATGGGGTGCTAGGGGAGGAGGTGCGACGCCTCCAGTAGAATCCGCACCTGAGGGGTCTAACCCCCAGGGAGACAAGCAAGTTCTCAGACCGGAGAAGATAGCATTTGGCGATGTTGTGAGGATGATGAGATATTTTCAGCACATGTATTAGGCACTGATCATCTGTTTGGACAGAGATGAGGCTAGGGCACCAGCACCTGCTGAGGGTTCGTCGCACGCACTAGTCATTACAAGTAGCATTCACCGTAAACTCGAGAAGGTCAAAGTTCTTGAGTTCTTTGGTGCCTCGGATGGCGCATCCGCTCAGGCATGGTTGGAGAACATGGAGATGTGCTTCGCACTTCGCGATTATACCTTCAACATGAAGGTCCACATGGCAGTCTTTCAACTGAAGGGGAGCACTCTTCTATGGTGGAATATGCTCCTACCGCAGCTAAACATGGCCATCGAAGACGTGTCATGGGAACTATTCGAGGAACGGTTCTGAGAGAGATACCGGAATTCATTGATCATCAACTCAATGAGTTCAAATCCTTATTACAGGGAGGTCGTACGGTGCCTGAGTACGAGGCCCGTTTTATGGAGCTACTCCAATACACGCCACACCTTAACACTGAAAAACTTAAGGTCAACAGGTTCGTGTTCAGCCTTAATGGTGGCCTGCGTGCAAAGGTTAGGATTTTGATGCCCCAAACCTTGCAGGATGTCGTCCAGAAGGCCCTCATAGTAGAGGAGGAGCTTATCAGTGGGGGTCAGACCAGGACTCCATCGAGACCAGCAGGGCAGGGTTCATCTGGAACACAACAACACCACAAACTAGCGAGACTTACGCCGGGATATTATGGCTTCCAGAGGGGATCCAATTTCACTACACTCCGACGACTGCCTCCTCAGCAGTGGACACCTTATCGGGGACCACAACATCAGCAGCAACGTCACCCGCAACAGCAGCAGTTTAGGCCTATTCAGCAAAACAAACCAGGGTACTAGGCTGATGGGTCGTCATCTTCTACTTCAGGTACCAGGACTACTAGGCCAAAGAAGGGATGTTGGACCTATGGGGAGCCACACTACCAGCGCAACTGTCCTGTCAAGAGGACCCAAGCGTCCGGATCAGCAGGACCCACTATCGTGGGAGATATGGGCAAGGCCCATCAGATTCATGCAGTGGTGAATAAATGCCAGGCAGAGCACCAGTTGACTGTGCTCAAGATGAAAGGTACTGTCACTGACCAAACCCTTAGTATTTTGATAGATCTTGGTGCTACCGAGAGTTTTATTTCTTGTGCAGCGCTAAAAAGGATTAAGGTAAAGGCAGTCGAACAGAATGAGTTTAGCTTTGTGGAGATGGCCTCGGGAGCCAAACAAAAGGTTGGAGGAAAGGTTACAGGATGTGTCCTTAACCTGGGAGAGTTTGTCATGAGGGCCAACTTGTACGTCATGATATTAGGATCTTATGATGTTGTAATTGGTATAGAGTGGTTGGAATCGCATGAGGATATACTCAACTGTAAGACGAAACGGTTGAGCTTGGTCGATGACGAGGGACAGAGACGTGTGATTGTAGGATGAAAGAAGGGAGTTTCCTTGAGGTTCATCTCTTCCTTACATCTACGAAAGAGTATGTGCAAGGGGTGCAAGGTTTATGCGATCCTTGCGTTAAACGAGAAGGGAGTAGCAAAAGGTCTAGAACACCTTCTGGTGGTGAGAGAGTTTGCGGATGTATTTATGGAGGAGTTACGTGGGATGTCGTCGGAGAGAGAGTTGGATTTTACCATATACCTAAAACCGAGGACTGAACCGATAGCAAGAACGCCTTATCGGATGTCCACCCCGGAGTTACAAGAGTTGAAAATGCAACTGAAGGAGTTGTTGGACCTGGGACTAATACGTCCTAGTGTGTCACTGTGGGGTGCACCCATTATTTTCATTCGGAAGAAGGATGGATTGTGCAGGCTTTGCATTGAATACCGTCAACTGAACAAGGCTATGATCAAGAATCAATATCCCTTGCCAAGAATTGATGATCTGTTCGATCAAATGAAGGGTGCGACGGTGTTCTCCAAGATCGATTTGTGATCAGGGTATCACTAGTTACGGATCAAGGAGGATGACGTCCCTAAGAGTGCCTTTAAGACGAGGTTTGGACACTACGAGTTTATTGTTTTACCGTTTGGACTGACAAATGCCCTAGGGGTATTTATGAGTTTGATGAATGAGGTGTTCCGCGAGTACTTGGACAAGTTCGTCCAAGTATTCATTGATGATATTTTGATCTACTCTCGGACGATGGAGGAGCATGACGAGCACTTGCACTTAGTACTACAGTGTCTTCGAGAGCACAAATTGTATGAAAGTTGTCCAAATGCTCTTTTTATCAATCGAGGATTCACTACTTAGGGCATGTAATCTTCGACGAAGGTATCGCCATGGATCCAGCCAAGGTTGAGGCCATTATGGAATGGCGTGCGTCGACGAATGTCATGGAAGTGCGTAGCTTCATGGGTTTGGTAGGATACTATCAACGATTCGTCGAGGAATTTTCGAAGATAGCTAATCCGATCACAGAATTGCAAAAGAAAAACAAGAAGTTTGTTTGGACCGAGAAATGTGTGGAAGCATTTCGTAGGCTTAAAGAGTTGTTGACGAAAACACCGATACTAAAGGTCCCTGACATGGACGTGGACTTCTTGGTATGCACAGACGCATCCAAGGAAGGTTTAGGTGGAGTCTTGATGCAAGACGAACAAGTGATTGCTTACATTTCGAGGAAACTGAGAAGGCATGAGGAGAACTACGTCACGCATGATTTGGTGTTATTAGCCATCATTTATGCCTTGAAGGTTTGGAGACACTACCTTGTTGGACAAAAATTTGAACTAAAGACTGATCATTGTGGACTACAACACATTTTTACACAAAGCGACCTGAACGCACGACAACGACGTTGGTCGGAATTGCTTAGCGAGTACAACATTGAGATTTCTTACATAAAAGGAATAGTGAACTGAGTGGTGGATGCTTTGAGTCGGAGGCCACACATCTTTTCAGTGTTACCTCTTCAAATGAATCTACGTGAGAAGATTCTCACTTTACAGTGTGACGATGACTGGTACAAAGAGGTCAAGGGTTTTATTAGACAAAACACCATGATGGTACCACGATATGAGGGATTTTCATTTGATAGCGATGGGTTATTGAGGTTTAGAATTCACATTTACGTACCACCAAACGATGACTTCAGGATGTTGATCCTAAGAGAGGCTCATAGAGTTGTTTACATGGCTCACCCGAGAGTCACGAAGATGAGGGAAGACCTTAAACCCTTATTCTTCTGGAAGGGAATGAAGGCCAACATAGTTAACTATGTGGCCAGATGTCTAGAATGCTAGTAGGTAAAGGTTAAACATAGACACCCAGCAGAATTACTACAACCACATGCCATTCTGGAATCAAAATGGGAGGTTATTTCGATGGATTTTATTGTTGGATTACCACTGATGGCAAGGCGACACGACTCGATTTTCATAGTAGTATACACTCTCACGAAGAGTGCTCACTTTATACTTGTGTGTACGACGTATCAGGCACCTGACATAGCTAGAATTTTCATCAGTGAGATTGTGAGGCTACATGGCGTGCCTAAGAGGATTATATCTGATCGAGGATCGATGTTTACTGGACAATTTTGGACAAGTTTCCAAGAGGCCTTGGGAACCCAACTTAACTTTAGTACTGCGTATCACCCAGAGACTGACGGAAAGACTGAACGAATGAACCAAACCTTGGAAGACATGTTGTGCATGTACGTGATGGACCAACAAAAGTGTTGGAAGGAATTCTTGCCACTAGTAGAGTTCGCTTACAACAATAGTTACCAGAGCACCATTAAGATGGCACCTTTTGATTTTCTTTACGGGCGACCGGGTCAGACACCCTTGAGTTGGGATCGCCTTGAAGATAGGGTCCTAGTGGGACCAGAAGTGATCCAAGAAATGGAAGAGAAAATGCAAACCATAAGACAAAGGATTAAAGAAGCACAGGATCGATAGAAGAGTTATGTCGATGCGCACCGAGTCGAACATAGTTACGTGGTCGACGATCAAGTCTTCTTGTGGGTTAAACCATATAAGAGTTCGATTAAGATTGGGAAGAGAGCTAAACTCTCTCCTAGGTTTGTGGGACCTTTCGAGATTGTGGAGAGAAAGGGGCTCATGGCCTATCGACTAGCCTTGCCTGATTCCTTGAGGTGTATGTACAATGTTTTTCGTGTATCTATTTTGAGACATTATATAAGTGATCCTACACATGTGATTGACATGAGTTCCTTACAGGTATTGGATGAGCGAGCGCTCACGGCTGAGCCGGTCCACATCTTACATCATCGCGTTCGACAGTTGTGACGTCGAACAGTAGATTAGGTCAAGGTACAGTGGGACAATTATAGTCCGCACTTGGCGACCTGGGAGGATGCATATGATATTAAAAGGTGCTCATAGTAAAGAATGCATTCTTATGATATCCAACTAAAGAATATACAATTAAGAACCTTCTAATTTGAACTAAATTAGCAACTTCATTTTCGGGAAAGTATTTAAACCTGTGAGGGAATCTAGGAACACCTAGGAGTAAATTTAGGAGTGACTCTAGGTGGGTGAGGGAATAAGAAAATTTAATAAATTAAAGAAAATAGTTAATGGAGAAATGTGGGGGATGGATGACACTTGTGCGAAGGAGAATATTTAGAAGATTTTTATTAAATCTTAATTTAAATGTGATTTAGGGAAAGATGGAAGTTCTAAAAACTCTATAAAAGGGAAGAGAATGAAGAAGGGGATCGACTGTCAAATTTGTGACTTGACTGATTACTTGTGGGGAGTTGGGATTTCCCAGCTCGGATAGGAGTGGTAGCTCGGCCTTGCGAGGCGATCTGGGAGCTAGACGTACCATTTGGATAGTGTGTGGCCCCTTTACGGCTCGGGTCGGTAAGGAGGAAGCAGAGTACCCCTAGCGTTGGCTCGGAGGTCTCGGTGGTCGGCGAGCGGGAGTGGCATGGAGCTCAAGTGCGGGATAGCGTATTCGGGTTATTCGTCGTCGGTCACAGGTACGCAAGTGCATTTATTTGTTTAAGAATAAAAGGAAAATTGTTTAAAGTTGTATATGAATCCTTATGATGATGATTGATGTGTTGAATTTTGAATCATTCCATTTCCTTGTTGTTGTTTTCTGTGCCTAGACTGTTATAACCCCGCAATACTTTCGATGAGTTATCCTTGGCTTTGGCATTCTCTTACTATTGGATCCGATTTCTTATTAGTGTTCTTTAGGCGTTTATAAATTACGGTGGGCATTTTTATATATGGCTAGGGCGTTTTGTAATAATGGGGGCATTTATAAATTATGGTGGGCATTTTTATATATGACTATGGGCGTTTTGTTTTAATGTGGGCATTTATATATGACTATGGGCGTTTATATCTCACTGTGGGAGTTTTTATATATGGCTATGAGGGTTTTGTAATAATGGGGGCGTTTATATAATATTGTGGGCATTTTGTATTGTTGTAGGCGTTTACAAATTATGGTGGGCATTTTTATATATGATTGTGGGCGTTTTGTTTTAATGTGGGCATTTATATATGAATGTGGGCATTTATATCTCATGGGGGGCATTTTTAAATATGGGTGTATGGGCATTTTCGTTTTGTAAAATTTAGTTCTAAGAATTCGTTCTGGCAATAGGTGTATTGGCATTTTTGTTTTTGGTAAAATTAGCTCAGAGAATTCATTCTGCAATGGGTGTATTGGCATTTTCATTTTGTAAGATTAGTTCTGAGAATTCGTTCTGACAATGAGTGTATTGGCATTCTGTTTTTGTAAAATTTAGTTCTGAGTATTCGTTCTGGCAATGAGTGTATTGGCATTTTCATTTGTAAAATTAGTTCTGAGAATTCGTTTGGCAATGAGTGTATTGGCATTCCGTTTTTGTAAAATTCAGTTTTGAGAATTTTTTTTGGCAATGAGTGTATTGGCATTTTTTTTTTGTAAAATTTGTTCTGAGAATTCGTTCTGGCAATGAGTGTATTGGCATTTCCATTTTTGTAAAATTTAGTTCTGAGAATGCATTATGGCAATGAGTGTATTGGCATTTTTGTTTTTGTAAAATTAGTTCAGAGAATCCGTTCTGCAATGGGTGTCAGGCATTTTCATTTTGTATTGTTCTGTAAATTTGTCTCTGGCAACCTCCGTCCTTGGCAAATGAAATTCTCCCTCCTTAAACTTTCATTGATTTCTGGATTGTCTCATAACATATGCACAATGATTTATCTAATTTCTGGATTGTCTCTTAATTATTGGCACAACGTTTCATCCTTATTTTCTGGATTGTTTCTTAATTTTATGCACTAGTGTACCCGCAAGGATTATAAATAACTTTTACTTGATAGCAATCCCATCCTTATGGTGACACTGTTTTCTTTTGATTATGCATTAATCGCGTTTCAACTCCTTCCTATAGGGTAAATTCTCAGCTTTATATTTTGGTTTACGGTGACAACTATCCTTTGTTAATCTTGCTGCTTCCTTTTACCTTTATCCCTTTTGGATATTTACAGGTGTAGTAAAACTTTTATCCCTTGCCTCAACCCTCAATTATTTATTAATACCAACGATAGGCCGATAAGATATCCATTGTCTCGTATGTTTTCACACTTTTTCTCTATAAATTTTATTTGGATAGATCTTAATATCATTATTCCACCATTATCTTTTATTTTAACTTTTAATTTATTCTAGCATGTTATATGGGGCATCAAAAATGCACATGACCTATCATAGTGTAGAGATTCATTATTACTGGATGAAGGGTATGAATATTGTAGAAGCTTTTTAGATATCTCCACATGATTATAAAATGGTTTAAGTTTTTAAAAATGATTATTTTTAAATTGGTGAAGCCCATAGCACAGATATAGAATACATAGCTCATAAAAGAACTAAACACAGTCAACAAAGTTAATTATGCTTGGTCACTATCAACGCAAAGCTAGTTTCTCAAGGCAACTATCGTCTAATTGGGACTTCCACTCAGAAACCTACAACTATTTTCTAGCTAAGAGTTTCCAGTTATAAATCTTCTCTCCGTAAACATACATAGTTAATGCTGAATGGTAAAATAGAAGTTGTATTATTGATCAATTTAGAACGGTTAGTTTAGATATGAAAATGATGTTGATGTTAATGGTTCATGTAATGTCCTTGCAATATAAAAAGGGCTATGTTAGCATGGATAACATATGAAATGTGAGATCATTGTTATTTTTATTTACAATGTGATTGTAGTATAAAAAGTAATGATATGGTTAATTTATTGTAAGGTTAATTTAATTTTATTATTAGTGACAACATGTAAAAGGTAAGGTCCTTGAAACTAAGTACAATAAATTATTATGATTTAGTAAAGCAGGAATTTGCAATTAATTATATGTACTTATTTTTAAGGTTGGGTTGGTAACTCGTCGACTAATGGAAATTAAACTAAGTGATTGATCTGTACTTGATGCCATTTGAGTCATAGGTAATGCTGAGTCTTAACTAATGGTAGATTATTGTCGGTGTCCTTCTGACTTGCGCCTTCCGTAGAGGACGTGGTCGTTCATTAACCTTTGTTGTACTTGGTTGTAAATAATTTATTGCTTGGTCTGCTTGTGTCGGGCGGGATGTAGAAACCTCCATCTTCCTCAGAATAGTCACCAGCCCTGAGACCTTAAATGGTTAAAATCGATGGGAACTTAGGCTTGAGCATTGATTATGTGTCTTGGAGGTCCTAACCATTGCAGGGTAGGACATGCAGGTAGTTAGTTTTTTTATTCTCGTCGATTGTTTGTCGCACTTTGCTTCTGGATGCTTGATGTGCGTCTTAGATCGTTATGTTGTTGTTGTAGTTGCATGCGCCATGTTCATCATCGTATGGAAACGTAGAGTCGAATGTATTTATTATCCTAGTACACACGCGCACACAAAAAAAATAATTATTATTACTTAATAAGAGGTTGGTTGTCGTAATGAGGAGGAACGCTACAAAACACCATTAACATAGGTTCCTGGCAATCGAACCCCATGCTTTTCTTGAAATAAATTCTCAATTTAACATAGTGAACCAGGGTTTCTTGATAAGAGGGTTTGGTATTGGAACATAGTAACATACATGGGCAGAGTAACCAACCCGAGTAGCAAAGGTGGTATGATGAAAAAGGTTGGTTAATGATATAGTAGTTATAGTGACGCTCATCTGAATGGCTACGACATTCAAAAGAACATCTTTTATCATAATGTTCAAATTATATTTATGATGGAAAAGTAGTATGAATGGTGTGTTGGGGTATGTGGAGTCATGACTAATAGATTATATCTATTAGTGATTTGAAGTTAAGTCTTATCCAATCTTTTGTGGATCATAATTAAGAGAAAGAGCTCGATGTGGCTCTAATATGATTATAGGATAGTGGCCAAGAATTTTCATAATGAATTTGACTAATAGCCCCCCTGCCTAGATTACCTTTAGAATGAAATTGATATAAGAATAGTTTAGATCCCATTTGAAGAGAGGAATACATCAAATAATACATCCCAAGTTGATTAACTTGTCTCTTATCCAAGTTTATCGAGCTGAAGTTCTTCTTGCTTAGATAGGTAGAATTACATGTACTGAGGGTCACAGTTTCATGCAAGCCTATTAATATTAAAGATAGAACCCTAAAGTGGATATTTGAAGGTTCTTAATAAAATCATCTGAGAGATATAAATTTCATCTCCTAGCCATGATTTGATAATGGTTTCTTTAGAATGAGACTCAAGGGTTTTTGTTAAGTTTTAGGTGTGTCAATTTATGTTTTTCAGCTTCCTTTACTCGACATAGCCCCATTGCCAGCAGGTACCCCGATGGGATTACCTTAGTACCATACAAGCATGGCCCCATTGCTAGTAGGCATGTTTAGTACCTCGGTGGGTTTACTTGTACTTCTTGATACTTCCTTTTTATTATATTACTCAAAATATTTAGAATGATATATATTGTTCATTGAAATCTTTAGAGTATAAGGAAGGTAGGTGGTATGAGAGTGTTTTAGAGTTATTAGGCACATAATTAATTACTTGCAATTATCCCAGGGGTGAAAACATCCACATTAGCCTTAAATCTTAGATATTCAATGTATAATGGAACATCTTAAATAATGACTAAGAGGTCCCTCTAGTTAATCCTATTAGGGTTCTCATGAAATTTCATTGAGGTTTTGCAGGGACAGTCCACCACATAAGGTTTTAATCAATACCTCCCAAGAGAAACTTGGATAATAACTTGTTGAATCAACTAGGTTAGTATTAGACATAATGGTGTCACCACTTTTCAATGGATATGCCAATTATTAATCACTTTTTCATAATGATGAGGAAACAAGGAAAATGCACTCCATGATCATATAGAGCTAAATGTGAAAATATCTCCTTAAAGGATAACAAAGGACGATACATTGAGAGGTGAGTGTAACAATGTATGAGGAAGGAGTACATAAAAGTAAATAACAGTTAAGCACAAGACTTAGATGATTCTTGATAGAAAGAACATAAAATAATTTTCTCATACCTCCAACTACTTGAAGTGAAAATACTGTCAAGTATAGGACAAAGATCATGTCACTTTGGCATCAATACCAGATTATTTATTGGTACTTGAACAAGTTCTTGTAGTACCAGAACAGATAATACCATAGCAGTGAAAACTCCCACAAAATACCTGACTCTTGTGACCTTCCATCTCATATCATCTTCAATTTTCACCAACTGTGTGTGAATTTAGTGTAGACGTATTAATAGCATGTGCAGTTTCATTGTTTTGGAATTTGTAAGAAATCATTGGGTAACTTCATTCTCTACCCATTCATCAGATTGACCTAGCCCTTTATATTCCTCACGTCTTGAGTCTACAGGTCATGTCGAGCCATAAAGTTGGTGTTGCAACTCAAGCCTAAGAGAGACTTGAGTCATAAGAGCCATTTAGTCAAGTATTTTTGTTATGCTACGATAGTGAGAACTTGGAAGTATAAGTCGCCAATGGGGTTAAGACATTGGATGCATTGGATTTCAAGCATGGTTATTGGTTATGAGGTCAAGACATGGAATGCCATACATGGTTATGTCAATTAAACATGTGATCAAGCAAGTTATGGAACTTTTTATATATATAAGATTGTGATATGATAGAAGGGAATGCAATGAGTAGACATGGGTAATAACTTTAATAATTCATTATGCAACAATTATTTTTATTTTTATCTACAAGATTGTGATATGATATGATAATATTTTGATATGATCGAAGGGAATATAATAAGTATACATGGACATGGGTAGTAATTTGATGATTAAACATGTGATGACAAAGTTATAATACAAATGATAAGTCACACATGGATTTCTACAATGTTTGATTATATGATGATTTTCTGATACATGTGAAGGTACTGAGATATGAAAATGATAAGTATTTACGAAAATGACATGATATGATATGAAAAACCTAAGATCATAAGCAACGGTTTCATTTAACTAAGATCATAAGGAAGTTTTAAATTGCATTGGAAATGATAAATAAATGGAACCAGGGTTGATAGTTGGGTGCCGAATTCTGTAGTGAAGGAATAATTATTATCTAGAGAATATTCTATTGTTGAAAACAAAGAGTTCATATTTTGGACCCAAAACAGACAACTGATACTTTTGACCAGGATGCCTTCTCCTCTTTTGAAAATACCCTTCCAGTATTATGTATGCAAAGAATATTTATTGAAGATAATACATTCTTATAAGATTCCAAACAAAATTGTCATAACTTTTTTTTTTTAAATAAATCTACGAGAGAAAAAAATATCTTAAATTGATTGCTTTGTCAACTATTGGAATTTCCATTTATGAAAAATATCAAAGCGATGTTACGTTGTACTTATATGAAACATTTATTTATTTATTTACCATCCTACTCTAATTGAGAAAGAGTGAGTATTTCTTCAAGTATAGGAAAATTTCTAGTACAACCATATGTGAAACAAATTTATAAGCACACTCATATCCAAATATGGAAAAGATACCTCAATGGTTTCCCCTATATGAGAGGCCAATTTCTCTTCTAGAGATGATGCCAAGAATATGGAAGGGTGTTGTGTCCTGGCGGCAGTTTGGAACCAAGCTTTTATGTAATATTTACTCACTTGTCTCTCTTTGGATCTCATATCATGTAATTCCTTGGAAATCTAGTCATAATCCCGCGAAATACATGAAGGATCTGAAGACAAACATGCAAAAATTTCTTCAATTTCTGGCTCAAGCGATTTCTCCTCAAATATGGTCCATGACACTTGGATCTCCTCTAGATGTTTTTCACGAACTTCCAGATCTTCTACTTGATGTGGCTCATAATTCTCTTGATCTCTTCATCCTTCTTGAGATATAGATAAGTCTCTAACTGTAACCCAAACTTGGTCTACCTCAGATGTAGATAGGCCTTTGATTGCAATGAGGATTTTCTCTACTCGAGATGTAGGTAGATATCTATTTGCTATCAAGGTATGAGAATTTCTTTGAAGTACCATTTATTTGTTTCCTCAACAAAGTATTAATCATCCTTCTTCTCTTGGCTGGTATATCCTATCTCACAACACAGATTAATACTCAGGTGTTCTTACAACACCCAAAAAATGATTTATCATTAAAGATCTAAATTTTAAAACTAAGAAATTAAAACTATTTGCAAAAATAAAACACACAAAACTTGAACTCCTTGTGTTACTGGGACGTTGTTTTCACCAAGTTATCAGTTCGCACAATTCAAATCATAATAAATAAAACTTTCATTAAAAGAAAAACACTTATGCATGAAAATGAGAGGACAACCTAGCTTTGGAGCAACCCCACTAAAGTATATGCATGGGATATTCTCTCACATCTTACCATCTTCTCTCAATCCTTAGGTCATCCTTAAAACCAATACAAAACCATCAAAACAATCTAATTCGAATACTACCTATTACCGTTTACAACTCCCTGACAACGATGCTAAAATGTTGGTGCAATTATATGTATAATATATTACCAAGCATAAATTATCGGCCAAGATTCGTAATCAATAGAGTTGTTACACTATATGTGCCGATAACAGATAAGTTCCTATGTCTGATGCGTATATCCTAAATAAGAAACACTCAAAACCAATACTCGGTTTTGCAATTTTCAATCTATCTTCCCCACATAGCTTAAAGATAAAAAAGCAACACTCATAAACATAATCCAACAAGTATGTGATCTAAAGGTTCTTTCTCATGGAATGAATCTGTCCATTTGCAAGCTCATGAAAGGAAAATATGAACTTTGACTCTGTTTCCTGTAGCAACTAATTTAACAACAATTTGTAATTAACTCTTTGCACATTCTTTACTTTATTTCTACACATGAAACAAAGGTTTTAATGAGACGTTGCATTTGCTGGCTCATGTAATGCGAATGATGGAATCTCAAATTATTCCTGTACTGCCACACTTTGCAAGATAAAACATGAGATTAAAAGAACACAATAAAGAAATAAATGATCACACACTGAAATAATAAATATTCACACACGGAAATTATAAATGATTATAAAGTTACCACTAGATTATTGTTCACAACTCTTTATGCATCCACACTTAGATTATATTGTAATTCACAACTTACATCAAACATTTCTACTCACAACTATTATGTACATAATCATGCCGCACACACACTTACATAAATTAGATCCACGTTACAATTACAGTAATCTTTCCAAGTCGGAATGGTGGGCCCTTGCCATGCCAACAGGGAATCTTAGAGAAAACTCATAGAACAATAAACTTTACAGAACACATGGAATCGATGATTTCAACTTCATATTAATTCTTCAACACATAAGTTTACAAAAGGAGTTTGTTGAGAAATCCAATCTGTAGCATAACAATTCCTCCCACTTCCCTCATACCAATGAGGTCTTATTTATACACAAAAATCCAATGGGAAAGGATAGAACCAAATTCCCACACATTAGGATCTTTCTAACAAATTTTACAGTTTTAGAAATTCAGCCATAACATAAATCTAGAAAATTTAGCATTAAAGATCCATCCATATCTCCCTCTCCATTGTGAAGTTTGCAAAACTATTTTTTAGTTTTGTAGCTAGATGGATTTTCTAAAAACCCATTTGGTGGTTTTGAAGGATCTTCTTCCATCCGCATGATTATCAAGGCGCAATATGACAATTTAGAAATATTTGTTGATTTTTAGTTGAATCGTTCGCCCTGAGATGGAGGCCCACATGTGTGATATGGGTGAATTCTGACTCACAAATTCAAATGTCGACGTCATTTCGAAGAAAACCCATGTTCCTAAATTTCAATATCCACCCTCATCTGTTAAAAAATCAAGTCGAAAATCTAGTATCGAATGAGCACACACGAATAAACACTGGTATCGGATGGGCACATGTCGAAATTTCAATATCCACCCTCATCTGTTAAAAAATCAAGTTGAAAATCTAGTATCGAATGAGCACACATGAATAAACACTGGTATCAGATGAGTGCAAGTACCAGATGTCTAGGAACTCTGTCATAAAAGTCTATTTAAATTGAGATATTAACAATAAGGTAATTAGAGAACTTAGAGCATATAACTATTTAGTTCTAACTATTAATAAACCACATATATCATGACTAAATGTTTATTACCTCATGTACTTGTAGAAGTAGCTAAGGGATGGAACAATGAAGAGAATAGGTGGATTAGTTGTGTATCTATGGAAAATTTGATCAAGATAAAAGTCAAAAATAGGGTAATTGGGGACATCAAAAGGGAGACCCAAAAGTTTCCCCCATGCCTTATCCATTGCATGTCTTCTTGCAACAATGATCTTCAAAATTTCAAAATTTATGGTACTCCTCACTTCATTAAGCATTCTGTGAAGTTACACCCTACTTCAGCTCCTTAAGTCCTATTATACAATATAAACCTCATGGTCTCTGCTTCACACTTCTTACCGGAATGAACAACCTTCTTAAAATTGATAGCGGAATTTGCTTTATATTCCTTCTTTTCTCAAAACACCATTAATATAGGTTCATGGCAATCGACCCCCATGCTTTTCTTGAAATAAATTCTCAATTTAACATAGTAAACCAGGGTTTCTTGATAAGAGGGTTTGGTACCGAAGCATAGTAACATACATGGGCAGAGTAACCAACCCGAGTAGCAAAGGTGGTATGATGAAAAAGGTTGGTTAATGATATAGTGGTTATAGTGACGCTCATCTGAATGGCTACGAAATTCAAAAGAACGTCTTTTATCATAATGTTCAAATTATATTTATGATGGAAAAGTAGTATGAATGACGTGTTGGGGTATGTGGAGTCATGAATAATAGATTAGATCTATTAGTGATTTGACGTTAAGTCTTATCCAATCTCTTGTGGATCATAATTAGGAGAAAGGGCTCGATGTGGCTCTAATATGATTATAGGATAGTGGCCAAGATTTTTCATAATGAATTTGACTAATAGGCCTCCTCCCTAGATTACTTTTAACATAAAATTGATATAAGCATAGTTTAGATCCCATTTGAAGAGAGGAACACATCAAAGAATACATCCCAAGATGATTAACTTGTCTCTTATCCAAGTTTTTAGAGATGAAGTTCTTCTTGCTTAGATAGGGTGAATTACATATACTGAGGGTCACACTTTCATGCAAGCCTATTAATATTAAAGATAGAACCCTAAAGTGGATATTTGAAGGTTCTTAATAAAATCATCCGAGAGATATAAAGTTCAACTCTTAGCCATGATTTGATAATGGTTGCTTCAGAATGAGACCCAAGGGTTTTTGTTAAGTTTTAGGTGTGTCAATTTACGTTTTTCAACTCACTTTACCCAACATAGCCCCACTGCTAGCAGGTACCCCGATGGGTTTACCTTAGTACCATACAAGCATGGCCTCACTGCTAGCAGGCATGTTTAGTACCTCGGTGGGTTTACTTGTACTTCTTGATACTTCCTTTTTATTATATTACTCAAAATATTTAGAATGATGTATATTGTTCATTGAAATATTTAGAGTATAAGGAAGGTAGGTGGTACGAGAGTGTTTTAGAGTTATTAGGCACATAATTAATTGCTTGCAATTATCCCAAGGGTGAAATCATCCACATTAGCATTAAATCTCAACTATTCAATGTATAATGGAACATCTTAGATAATGACTAAGAGGTCCCTCTAGTTAATCCTATTAGGGTTCTCATGAAATTTCATTGAGGTTTTGCAGGGACGGTCCACCACATAAGGTTTTAATAAATACCTCCCAAGAGAAACTTGGATAATAACTTGTTGAATCAACTAGGTTAGTATTAGACATAATGGTGTCACCACTTTTCAATGGATATGCCAATTATTAATCACTTTTTCATAATGATGAGGAAACAAGGAAAATGCACTCCATGATCATATAGAGCTAAATGTGAAAATATCTCCTTAAAGGATAACAAGGACGATACATTGAGAGGTGAGTGTAACAATGTAGGAGGAAGGAATACATAAAAGTAAATAATAGTTCAGCACAAGACTTAGATGATTCTTGATTGAAAGAACATAAAATAATTTTCTCATACCTCCAATTACTTGAAGTGAAAATACTGTCAAGTACAGGACAAGGATCATATCACTTTGGCATCAGTACCAGATTATTTATTGGTACTTGAAAAAGTTCTTGTAGTACCAGAACAAATAGTACCAAAACACGAGAGTACCATAACAAGATTCTGTAGTACCAAAACAAGAGAGTACCAGAATAGGATTCTACACTACCGGAACAAGACAAGACCAGAACATGATAAGACTGTGCATGCTAAATTTGTTGACATGTAATGGAATAACCTGTTATACAAAATATGTTGTAGTTACCTTGTTGTATATCGGAATTGATAAATTTGTTAAGGCTATCAAGAAAAGGTATTTGTGAATTCTATTAATCTTGTTGAAGTATCAAGGGAACAGATGTAATAGAAGGGAAAATACTCATTTTAGTCCATTCATCATCGAATGAGATGTCAATTGGAGCTTGATTCTCAACCAACGTGATATCATCCTTATGAACTATTGAATCATCTTCCCTTTTCTCCTCTTCCCAGTATTCTGTCTTGCTACTTCCACAAACATTTTATAATCGTTGGGGTTAATGGCCATCCTAGAAGAAAATTTCTAATCAAAGTAAAATGATCAAACGAGTATGAAATATGAATTCCAAAATATATATTTATAGAATTTTCATATTAAAGAAACATTATGAGTGGATCATCTTAAAATATTTCAAAGTACATCTTTTATTTCTCATTTAATCAAGATACTTCATATCATTTCATTTTATTAATTAAGTAATGATTACCAAATCTTTTGATTAATAAATGACTAACTAATAAATTATGTGTTAAGTATTACACATGTTGAAATATTTCACACACTCGCCTCAGTGGCATATAATCTGACTCTTATCCCAATGAAAAGGAACTAGATATGAAGTACTTAATGACTCACATGGAAACATTATCCTTATTATCACTAGTTAGAGCAAAATGTTGTATCTAAACTTTGACTATTTAGAATATTTGTAATCCTATAATATAAAAAACCAAAAAATAAATTATTTTTTAGTTTTGAATCATATATATATATATGGTTAATTTTAATTGAGTTTTATTATATGTAAATAAGTTCGGAACGATCTATTTAATGATATAAAACTTTACTTTATCGTCTCCCAAATCTGATGGTCATGAATAAATTCAATCAATGGTCTAAATATGTTTTAGAGGTGCAAATGAATGAGGTATAATATAATATCAAGCCCCAAAACTACCAAACGATTAGCAGGACACGTGGCACAATTAAATTTAAATCAAAGCTTTTGAAAAGTCTTAGGAACCACTCTTCAAAGTTCTAAAACCATTCCAGTTTCAAAATCCTCACACTGTAACATTTGATAGTTGGAAGCATTAAAACATGTCGATCACACAATCATTGAAAACCAACAATAAATCGACATGTATGACTACATTCAATAGGTGTCTAACTAATTACTAAATAAACAATCATATTTTGGTTGTTTCCTATTTTTATTGTTTTAAACAATTAAGGGACCCTAAGTTAAAGATGTTATCAACACTTCATGGATAAAGAAACAAATATTTCCCCTTCTAGGAGTGAAACTTTCAGACACAGGTATGCTAAGAATTCAATTCATATTTTGAAGTGTTTTTTAAATTTTCACACATGAATTTTTCTCGAATTTTATTTTTAATTTAGCTCGAGGAATTTGAATTGCCCGTAGGAGAAAAGCTACTGGTTCACAGTAATTAGAAATAGAAAACCTAATTTTTAGGCATTTGTAGACAAACATTTCGATAACTGAAAAACCTGTCAAGAAACTTAGAAGCATAACATTTTCAAAATTCAGTAGTAGCAGTTAAAACTTATCTGCGTGGGAGTGTGGTTTAACTAAACCTATTGTTACTAACACATTTCATTTTCTTGAATTAGTGAATATGTGTGTTCAAAACTATAACCCATTACGGAGGGTTATTAGAGATAAAATCCAAAAATATGTTTTCTCAATATCAAAAGATTATATTTTATAGATATTACTACTACTTAATAATTGATAAAAGATGCATGAATATGTAGTTGCTCAAAATTTTAGTTCATTTCTAGCTTCAGAAAAGCTCATCTTCATGATAGATTTGTTGATTGCACGAAATGGAACAAAATTGAACCTCCCCTAAATTCATCCTTGTTCAAAAAATCAAGGAAGGAAGTTATAACCATTGCTTGCTTAATCCCAACAATACTCTAGTTGATGCAACTATTTTATGTTTTCTTCTAAAAACATATAAAATCACTAAATTAAATTATGTTGGATATCTTTATGATACTATCCATAAACACTTAACATTTTTCAAAGAATAGAAAAGTTTTAGGTATTAGTATTACTTATTTTATCTTTGGATACACTAACAGTAAACTCATTTCAAATATCTAAACTTGAAGAAGTAAACCATCGGGGAAATTTCCTTCAAGTAAATGAATGGACTAATGTTGTAAGAAACCATGGTCAGAAGGATGGTTACAAGAATTTTATTGATCAGTTAAAATCCATTGCATATATTTAATTCATAATGAATCCCCCAAAGAATTTCTCCTAAATGCAAAATTGCTTTGCAACTAGGTCATCAAGTAAAGGTTGGGGACCGGTATATCTCAAACAATTACACAGTTTTGAGAGTTTATGGGTTTGAATCAAAATCTTACAGGTTTCGAGTTTTTCTTATTGCTAATATTTTTTCTTTAAAATTCTTTAAGACAAAGGTTAAAGTTAATTTTTTATCATTTTACTTTAAAAAGTAAAAACACTCTCCTTCAATTCCAAGATGAAGTTTTTTTTTTTATAGAAAAGGATAAATCAATTTTGTAAATCATAGAAATAAATTAGAAACTTCAATTTAAAAAAAAAAATGATTCCCAACAATATAATCATTTTCATGTGATTGCTAATATGAGATATGAAGTTGGTCTTTTACCTTATGTTCACCATACATATACAAGAAGAGAAATATTAACAAATAGTTGTTCATGGACAAAGGTTCAACAATTGCTTCAATACTAAAGCTTAAGCCCGCCAAAGAAAGAGAGCAACCATAAAGAACTAGTCAAAGAAATTTTTTCATCCTATGCAATTATAAATATTGAATTTGATCAAACAAATAGAGAAGTTGACATCGTAATGGAGACTTAAGAGAAAATAGTGTCTGCATTGCATAATTTGAATTTTTCAAAAAGAAATATTATTAGAAAATTTCTACAAGAAAATATATAATAGGAGCAAATCATTGTATCCGAGACCAAACTAAAAAGATCATGCAACAAATGAGAATTCATTTTAGTGTATTAACATATATTGAATATTTAGAAAGACTAAAAAAATCATGTAACAAATGAAAATTCATTTTAGTGTATTAACATATACTGAATATTTAGAAAGAAGTAGCAGATTGAAAATCAATAAAGCATGGGAGCAATTTGGATACAAGGTACAAATTGCAAATGATTTCATAAAGTTTGTTAATAATAAAAGAAAGGAAGATTCAATAGTTATCCAAAATAAAATCTAACTATTCCATAATTTAGATAATAATAAAACTATTCTTTTAAGCTCCAAAATTTATGGGTATGATACTTTCAAATGGTGTTCATTTTAGATGAAGGTATTTTGGAAATGTAGCATTGTATTGTACATTGGTTGGAATGCATTTATAATTTTTTTCACTTTTATCATAATTTCTATATTACTACCAATTTTTCCATTAAAGGTATAAATTATGCTTTGTGTTTACATGTCTAAAATCTTTATAAATATTGTACTATCTAATCATTTTTGATACTAATTATAAAAAAAATTTCATTTTATTTAGTTTATTAATCATGGTTGATTTTGTATCATATTTGTATCTCCTAATTTTGAAGCACATTAAACAAATCACTTGACTAGAGGTGGATATGGCTTCGAGCCTGCATTATAACAACTTTGTAATCATAAGGTTACAATAACTGACATAGATAAGGTCTCTAATCACCACATTCAACAAATCCCAAGAGTGGTTTATGAGTCTATATTAGAAACTCTAGTTGTAGTGATTTTTATGGATTAGAGAAGAACTTGTCACTGATTAAATATGGATTGGTGTGCCTATAGGAATTACAATGATATTTTCCCTATTTGAGAACTATGTCTTAGGTTGTGTGAGCAAGTTAAATCCAACCAATTGGAATTCACTCATGTGGTTTCATAGCCTCATCTTAAGCGTTGTCCCTACAATAAAGTATCTATGGTTGGGTGGAGAAAACCTCTTTGTAATTGCTGGTGAATTGTCGAAAATATGAGTGCTTACTCTTCTTGATGTTATTTATTAAGTTATTCACTTCTAATATGAATAATAATAGCTACAAATCTAAGAAGAGTGAATTTTTGGGAAATATTTAATATGATTTAGTCATTTTTTGGAATGCAATAATGGGGTTCATTTTATTTATATGTGTTTAAATACCATGCATGAAGGTGTAATGGAATTGAAATATCGAATACTATTATGTTGTTTTTGTATTGATGTAAGAACATCCTAGGACATAAAGTTATCTTTCACATCTCATTCAATTTTAGTATTTTAAATGTGCTTCCATGGTATTTTCACATATATTATGTTATTACAGAAGCTACTACATAAGTTGTAAAATATATAACAACCATTTCTATAGATCTAAGAATTTATTTTCTTATTCAAGTATTCCATCATGTTATAGATCCAAGAATCAATTTATTTATGTCTTTGGCACTTGAAAACTTAGGAATTTATTTACCAAGTGAAATCATGGGGGAAAAAGCATTAGTTGTGATCACATTATATTTTTGATAAGAGTATTTTTTTATGAAATAATGTTGTTGTCCAAGGAGACATGCATGAGTCTTGGATAGGCATCATTATGGACACTATGGGAATTTGTAGTACTATTGAGACAAAGTTGTAATCTCAAAAAAATTGCAAAATTCAAATAATGATCCTCCATAAAAGGAAAAAATGATTGAATGTAAGCACCACATTAGATGGACATAAGAGTGAACAGTTGGTGGTTCAAATGATGAAATATCAAAGATTTGGAGTGATAACACTTACTGTAAGGTAGCTAGAGAGGTAGTGGGGGGGCCTAGAGGGCCCATAGTGATAATAGTGGAGGTCATTCAATGTAAGGTGGACTAGGTCCACTATATTAGTAAATAAGACCCACTAT
>JZKD02S2186563.1:450913-465657 GCA_000966675.3 Picea glauca
CTTTAGCTGGGTTTAGGCTCGTTCACATAGATTCTACATAACAGGAAAGCTAGAATTCTATTATTACCAGGGCTTCTTCAGATGTTGTCCGCACCGACACGATTCTTTTGGGCGCGGCTACCGTGTGTTTGCAGGAGCCCCTGGTCAACACCTGAAGCTTCTTGTTGGGCGACTCCTGCATCTGCGCAATGGATGAATTGATCATTCCATTCTTCCTTTTCTTTGAAGGCAATTGCTGTTCGTCTATAAATTTGACATTCTTCTTCTCCTTTCCTCCCTCTTGCTCACAACCACCCCAATACTCATCACATTGGTGCGAAATTGCACCGCTGGATTCAACATTTATAGAGCTTGGACACAATATATCTTCTCTGGGATGATCTCGATTGAATATCTGCCGAATTAGAAGGCAGGCAACATTAAGAATTTTTTAGATTCACGAACCCTAATAATGCCAAAGCCAAATTAGCTTCCAAAACAGTATGGTATACCTGGCTACTATCCACTTCCTTCTGCTGTTGCAACATAGACCTGATATACTTCTGCAGGTGGTTATATCTACAACACACGCGCTTGAACATAGACTTGAGCTTCTGATTCTCGTTGTTTAGGCGATCTATCTCGGCCACAATTACCGCTATCTGCACGAATTACAAACCAAGCAATCGGTAAGAAAAGACATAGCATGACAACATGAATAAACGAAGAAACGAGGCCATAGCTGTGAAAACTCCATGAAAATACCTGATTCTTGTAACCTTCCTTCTCATCTCATCTTCAATTTTCACAAACTGCCTGCGAATTCGCAGTGTAGACGTATTAATAGCAAGCGAGGTGTCATCCTTTTGGCATTTGTAAGAAATCGCTGGGTAACTGCATTCTCTACCCCTTCATCCCATTGACCTAGCCCTTGCTATTCCTCAAGTCTTGAGTCTACGGGTCCCGTCGAGCCATAAAGTTGGCGTTGTAAATCTGAAATCAGAGACTGGAGTCAATGAGAGCCATTTAGTCAAGTTTTCTGTGATGCTACGATGGTGGGAACTTGGAAGTATAAGTCGCGATTGCGGGCGCATTTTGTCGTGACTTGTGTATATTACAAAAGAGAGCCAACCCACATATCAAGAAAAGAAAAGAAGAAATCTGTATATCTGCTCCATTCCTTTATTTTTTATCACTTGGTAAAACGGGAGGGCGTTACATAATTAACCAAGCCGTACAGAAGAACCTCTAGTTTGTTCAATATTATTTTGATAATTAAATGTTAGACATCTAGATCGATCTCTTCTGAGGTTTCACACTTTGCTTTTCGCAAGCAGGATTACCTTTTTGTTCTGAGTCGAATCCAGGGTTTTCCGACTCTGTCGAAGTTGTAAATTAAATATAATTACTTTAATAACTGTAAATTAAATATAATTTCTTTAATCTAAGTCCTATGTGGAAGACTTTTTGAAGATATCCCTATATCTTGGTTATTAAATTTAATTGGTCATTAATTTTTTTTTCTTTATCAGGTTTAGGGTTTTTAATTGGATAGTCAAACAATTTTTTTTGGGATTTACTTGATTATTAATTTTTTTTTGTTTTATCAGGTTTAGGGTTTTTAATTGTATAGATGAACAACTCCTTTGAGATTTATTTGATCAATAAAACTACTTATTCTTATCAGGTTTAAAATTTTCAATAGTTAAACAATTCCTTTGAGATTTACTTGGCCATTAAAACTTTTCTTTTAAAGTTTTAAGAATTCAATTAAAATTAAATTTTAAATAAAATTTGTTGATCTCTCCTAGAAAATATGATAATAGAGTATCATAAATTAAAAATTAAGATAAGTTTACCAATAATATAAATTTTATATTTCTAAATTTTGTATTTATTATTCAACCAATTTAATAAAGTTTTAATTTAATAATATTATTTAATATAAAAAAAATTAATATACTTTATTTAATTTACAAAAGTATCTTTCTTTTACAATACTATTTTATAGAATTCATATATTAGATTGAATTATAATTAATACATATATTTAGTTTTAATAAAATGAATATTATATTTAAATGGTTTTATTATTTCAATTATAAAAAATAAAAATTAAATTCAAAAATATATATATTTACTATAATAAAAATAATAATAAAAGATATATATGTTCAAAGTATGGTAAGCATTTTTAATATTTTTATAAAATATTTATATAGTTTTACAAATTCAATAATGAAAATAAGAAATCAATTTTTCTCTCTCTCTCTCTATATATATATATTAAAAATAAATCATCATTTTAAATGGTTAGAAAACTACACATTTTCAAAGCATTTGAAGCAATATTATGTCTATTAATGCTTTTATAGATATTTGTAAATGTTCATTCCATAAAATGTCTCTGATAAAGAGGCACAAGAGCTCATTAGGTTGCTTGATAGAGTGTTAGCATATAAATTGTGAAATAAGAGAAGTAAAAACAATACACTTAGGCTAAAAGTTTTAAGTTTTTTTTTTTTTTTTTGTATTTTTTCTTCATGGGTTTAGTTCAAAATCTAGTCATAAATTTTTAAAAATAGTTGGAATTACCTTTCATCCATTGTTTTTAGAGGGAGCAGAATCAATTTATGCATTCAAAAGCATGATTTGACCGAAAAAATTAATAAAACATAAAAGTTGTTTAGATAACTCTTTTAAGGAATATTTCACATAGAAACCCCATAACTTGTCAACACAATTGTTTTTTGAAATTTAGATGTCAATGTTTACTTGGTTATTTTTTGTAAATTTAGAATTACAATTTTCTTCTTAAAAATATGGACTTTGTTGTTTCTGAGGCTACTCTTGTAAAAAGAATAGGACCAAAGCATCATATGTAGGAAAATATTCTCCTTGCTTTAGCCTAGTTGAAAATTTCTAATAACAAGAAGCTAGGCCAAATCACCCTATGTAGGAAAATATCCTCCTCCCTTTAGGCTAGTTGAAAAATTCTAATAAGAAGAGGCTCGGTAATACTCAAAAGTGTTGATTTTGATTTTGAGTCCTCTCTCCACATCAAGAAAGGGAACCTAGTTAGTGTTTAACCAATTTCAAAGATGACAGTGAAACTAAAATAGAAATACAATTAGAAACACCATTTCCCTAAAGATATTTGATGGGAGAAAAATATTCTCTATAAAAAGATTGATATACAAATCAATAAGATAGAACTTGGAATTGATACATCAAAATTAAAGAAAACAATTTTTCTAGAAAACTTCTATATTGTACTCATAATTCTCTCAAATTCAACATATTCCAATAATAAATATTGTAATCATAAAAATAAAAGTGATGAATTAGGATATAAGTGTAAAAATACTAATAGTCAAAATTGCAAAGACAACAAGTGAAAAATTTATAAGTCTTTTTGTTGTATTAAAAGCTTTGAAAAATTATGGAGATAAAAATTTGAGAATAAATATGAGAAAAGCTTTCTCTCTTCAATGTTGGAACTTTTCTATGAAGAAAAAGAACAAGAATTACACACTACAAAGAGAACACCTTGTAGTGTACAAAATCTCCCTTCTTTATTTATAGTAGAGATTATTAACAAAGGGGGGTGACTACAGGTTTTTCAGGATGCTTTTACATCGGTGTGCCTAAATATGAAAAAGAGTACAGGAAGTGGGGACGAGAGAGAGAGAGAGAGAGAGAGAGAGAGAGAGAGAGAGAGAAGAATACAAGAAGAGGAAGGAGATGAGAAGAAGGGGGGATAAAAAAAGAGTGGAAGATGAAAATATGAAGAGAGGGATATGAAGAAGAAGAGAGGAAGAGTAAGGAGAGGAGAGGAGAACAAGAGGGAATAAAAAGAGGAGCGGAAGAGGGGGAAGAAGTTAAAGGAGAGGAAGAGGGAGAGAAAGGAAAACACAAAACCATATTCATATACAAAACCTAAGATCATAAGGAAGTTTTAAATTGCATTGGAAATGATAAATAAATGGAACCAGGGTTGATAGTTGGGTGTCGAATTTTGTAGTGAAGGAATAATTCTTATCTAAACAATCTTCTATTGTTGAAAACAAAGAGTTCATATTTTGGACCCTAAATAGACTACCGATCCTTTTGACAAGGATGCCTTCTCCTCTTTTGAAAATACCCTTCCAGTATTATGTATGCAAAGAATTTTTATTGAAGAGATTACCTTCTCATAAGATTCCAAACAAAATTGTCATAATTTTTTTTTAACAAAGAAATCTACGAGATAAATAATATCTTAAATTGATTGTTTTGTCAACTATTGGCATTCCCATTTACGAAAAATATGAAAGAGATGTTACGTTGTACTTATATGAAACATTTATTTATTTATTTACCATCCTACTCTAATTGAGAAAGAGTGAGTATTTCTTAAAGTATAGGACAATTTCTAATGCAACCATATGTGAAACAAATTTATTAGCACACTCATATCCAAATATGGAAAAGATACTTCAATGGTTTCCCCTATATGAGAGGCCAATTTCTCTTTTGGAGATGATGCCAAGAATATGGAAGGGTGTTGTGTCCTGGCGACAGCTTGGAACCAAGCTTCAATGTAATATTTGCTCTCTTGTCTCTCTCTGGATGTCATATCATCTAATTCCTTGGAAAACTAGTCATAATCCCCCGAAATACACAAAGGATCTCGAGACAAACATGCAAAAAATTCTTCAATTTCTAGCTCAAGTGGTTTCTCCTCAAATATGGTCCATGACACTTGGATTTCCTCTAGATGTTTTTCACGAACTTCGAGATCTTCTACTTGATTTCGCTCATAAGTCTCTTGATCTCTTCATCCTTCTTGAGATATAGATAAGTCTCTAACTGTAACCCAAACTTGGTCTACCTCAGATGTAGATAGGCCTTTGATTGCAATGAGGATTTTCTCCACTCGAGATGTAGGTAGGTATCCATTTGCTATCAAGGTTTGAGTATTTCCTTAAAGTACCATTTATTTGTTTGCTCAACAAAGTATTAATCATCCTTCTTCTGTTGGCTGGTATATCCTGTCTCACAACACGGATTAATACTCTGAAGGTGTTCTTACAACACCCAAAAAATGATTTATCATTAAAGATCTGAATTTTAAAACTAAGAAATTAAAACTATTTGCAAAAATAAAACACACCAAATTTCAACTCCTTGTGTTACTAGGACGTTGTTTTCACCAAGTTATTAGTTCGCACAATTCAACCCATAATAAATAAAAATTTCATTAAAAGAAAAACACTTATGCATGAAAACGAGAGGACAACCTAACTTTGGAGCAACCCCACTAAAGAAGATGCATGGGATATTCTCTCACATCTTACCATCTTCTCTCCACCCTTAATTCATCCTTAAAACCAATACAAAACCATTAAAACAATCTAATTCAAATACTACCTATTACCGTTTACAACTACCTCACAACAATGCCAAAATGTTGGTGCAATTATATGTATAATATATTACCAAACATAAATTATCGACCAGGATTCGTAGTCAATAGAGTTGTTACACTATATGTGTCGATAACAGATAAGTTCCTATGTCTAATGCGTATATCCTAAATAAGAAACAATCAAAACCAATACTTGGTTTTGCAATTTTCAATCTATCTTCCCCACATAGCTTAAAGATCAAAAAGAAACACTCATAAACATAATCCAACAAGTATGTGATCTAAAGGTTCTTTCTCATGCAATGAATGTGTCCATTTGCAGGTTCATGAAAGGAAAATATGAACTTTGACTCTGTTTCCTGTAGCAACTAATTTAACAACAATTTGTAATTAACTCTTTGCACATTCTTTACTTTATTTCTACATAGGAAACAAAGGTTTTAATGAGACATTCCATTTGTTGGCTCATGTAACGCGAAGGATGGAATCTCAAATTTTTCCTGTACTGCCACACTTTGAAAGATAAAAGATGAGATTAAAACAACACAATAAAGAAATAAATGATCACACACTGAAATAATAAATATTCACATGGAAATTATAAATGATTATAAATTTAACACTAGATTATTGTTCACAACTCTTTATGCATCCACACTTAGACTATATTGTAATTCACGACTTATATCAAACATTTCTACTCACAGCTGTTATGTACATAATCATGCCGCACACACACTTACATAAATTAGATCCACATTACAATTACAGTGATCTTTCCAAGTCGGAATGGTGGACCCTTTCCATGCCAATAGGGAAGCTTAGATAAAACTCACAGAACAATAAAATTTACAGAACACATGGAATCGATGAATTCAAATTCATATTAATTCTTCAACAAGTAAGTTTACAAAAGGAGTCTGTTCAAAAATCCAATCTGTAGCATAACAATTCCTCCCCCTTCCCTCATACCAATGAGGTCTTATTTATACACAAAAATCCAATGGGAAGGGATAGAACCAAATTCCCACACATTAGGATCTTTCCAAAAAAATTTACAGTTTTAGAAATTCGGCCATAACATAAATCTAGAAAATTTAGCATTAAAGATCTGTCCATATCTCCCTCTCCGTTGTGAAGTTTGTAAAAATATTTTTTAATTTTGTAGCTGGATGGATTTTCTAAAAACCCATTTGGTGGTTTGGATGGATCTGCTTTCATCCGCATGAAAATCAAGGCGCAGTATGACAATTTAGAAATATTTGTTGAATTTTAGTTGAATCGTTCCCCCTAATATGGACGCCCACATGTGTGATATGGGTGAATTCTCACTCACAAATTCAAATGTCGACGTCATTTCGAAGAAAACCCATGTTCCTAAATTTCAATATCCACCCTCATCTGTTCAAAAATCAAGTCGAAAATCTGGTACCGAATGAGCACAGACAAATAAACACTGGTACCGGATGGGCACAGGTGGAAAAAGAACACTGGTATCGAATGAGTGCAAGTACCGGATGTCTAGGAACTCTGTCATAAAAGTCTATTTAAATTGAGATATTAACAATAAGGTAATTAGAGAACTTAGAGCTTATAACTATTTAGTTCTAACTATTAATAAACCACATATATCATGACTAAATGTTTATTACCTCATGTACTTGTAGAAGTAGCTAAGGGATGGAACAATGAAGAGAATATGTGGATTAGTTGTGTATCTATGGAAAATTTGTTCAAGATAAAAGACAAAAATAGGGTAACTAGGGATATCAAAAGGGAGACCCAAAAGTTTCCCCCATGCCTTATCCATTGCATGTCCTCATGCAACAATGATCTTCAAAATTTGAAAAAATATGGTACTCCTCACTTGATTAAGCATTCTGTGAAGTTACACCCTACTTCAACTCCTTAAGTCCTATTATACAATATAAACCTCGTGGTCTCTGCTTCACACTTCTTACCCGAATGAACAACCCTCTTAAAAATGACAGTGGAATTTGCTCTATATTCCTTCGTTTCTCAAAACACCATTAACATAGGTTCATGGAGATCGACCCCCATGCTTTTCTTGAAATAAATTCTCAATTTAACATAGTGAACCGGGGTTTCTCGATAAGAGAGTTTAGTACCGTAACATAGTAACATACATGGGCAGAGTAACCAACCTGAGTAGTAAAGGTGGTATGATGAAAAAGGTTAGATAATGATATAGTGGTTAAAGTGACGCTCATCTGAATGGCTACGACATTCAAAAGAACGTCTTTTATCATAATGTTCAAATTATATTTCTGATGGAAAAGTAGTACGAATGACGTGTTGGGGTATGTGGAGTCATGAGTAATAGATTAGATCTATTAGTGATTTGACATTAAGTCTTATCCAATCTTTTGTGGATCATAATTAGGAGAAAGGGCTCGATTTGGCTCTAATATGATTATAGGATAGTGGCCAAGATTTTTCATAATGAATTTGACTAATAGGCCCCCTGCCTAGATTACCTTTAACATAAAATTGAGATAAGCATATTTTAGATCCCATTTGAAGAGAGGAACACATCAAAGAATACATCCCAAGATGATTAACTTGTCTCTTATCCAAGTTTATAGAGATGAAGTTCTTCTTGTTTAGATAGGGTGAATTACATATACTGAGGGTCACACTTTCATGCAAGCCTATTAATATTAAAGATAGAACCCTAAAGTGGATATTTGAAGGTTCTTAAAAGAGATATAAAGTTCATCTTCTAGCCATGATTTGATAATGGTTGCTTCAGAATGAGACCCAAGGGTTTTTGTTAAGTTTTAGGTGTGTCAATTTATGTTTTTCAACTCCCTTTACCCGGCATAGCCCCACTGCCAGCAGGTACCCCGATGGGTTTACCTTAGTACCATACAAGCATGGCCCCACTGCTATCAGGGATGTTTAGTACCTCGATGGGTTTACTTGTACTTCTTGATACTTCATTTTTATTAAATTACTCAAAATATTTAGAATGATGTATATTGTTCATTGAAATCTTTAGAGTATAAGGAAGGTAGGTGGTACAAGAGTGTTTTAGAGTTATTAGGCACATAATTAATTCCTTGCAATTATCCCAAGGCTGAAATCATCCACATTAGCCTTAAATATCAGATATTCGATGTATAATGGAACAAATTAGATAATGACTAAGAGGTCCCTCTAGTTAATCCTATTAGGGTTCTCATGAAATTTCATTGAGGTTTTGCAGGGACGGTCCACCACATAAGGTTTTAATCAATACCTCCCAAGAGAAACTTAGATAATAACCTGTTGAATCAACTAGGTTAGTATTAGACATAATGGTGTCACCACTTTTCAATGGACATGCCAATTATTAATCACTTTTTCATAATGATGAGGAAACAAGGAAAATGCACTCCATGATCATATAGAGATAAATGTGAAAATATCTCCTTAAAGGATAACAAGGACGATACATTGAGAGGTGAGGGTAACAATGTAGGAGGAAGGAGTACATAAAAGTAAATAACAGTTCAACACAAGACTTAGATGATTCTTGATAGAAAGAACATAAAATAATTTTCTCATACCTCCAATTACTTGAAGTGAAAATACTGTCAAGTACAGGACAAAAATCATATCACTTTGGCATCAGTACCAGATTATTTATTGGTACTTGGACAACTTCTTGTAGTACCAGAACAGATAATGCCATAGCAGTGAAAACTCCCACAAAATACTTGACTCTTGTGACCTTCCATCTCATCTCATCTTCAATTTTCACCAACTGTGTGTGAATTCAATGTAGACGTATTAATAGCATGTGTGATTTCTTTGTTTTGGAATTTGTAAGAAATCGTTGGGTAACTTCATTCTCTACCCGTTCAACCCATTGACCTGGCCCTTTCTATTCCTCACGTCTTGAGTCTACGGGTCATGTTGAGCCATAAAGTTGGTATTGCAAATCAAACCTAAGAGAGACTTGAGTCATAAGAGCCATTTAGTCAAGTCTTTTTGTGATGCTACGATAGTGGGAACTTGGAAGTATAAGTCGCCAATGGGGAAATATAAATCGCCAATGGGGTTAAGACATTGGATGCATTGGATTCCATGCATGGTTATTGGTTATGAGGTCAAGACATGGAATGTCATGCATGGTTATGTCAATTAAACATGTGATCAAGCAAGTTATGGTACTTTATATATATAAGATTGTGATATGATAGAAGGGAATGCAATGTGTAGACATGGGTAATAACTTTAATAATTCATTATGTAACAATTATTTTTATTTTTATCTACAAGATTGTGACATGATAAGATTGTGATATGATATGATAAGATTTGTATATGATAGAAGGGAATATAATAAGTATACATGGACATGGGTAGTAATTTAATGATTAAACATGTGATGAAAAAGTTATAATATAAATATAAGTCACACAGGGATTTCTACAATGTTTGATGATATGATGATTTTTTGATACATGTGAGGGTATTGAGATATGAAATGGATAAGTATTTCCGAAAATGACATGACATGATATGAAAAACCTAAGATCATAAGCAACGGTTTAATTTAACTAAGATCATAAGGAAGTTTTAAATTGCATTGGAAATGATAAATAAATGGAACCAGGGTTGATAGTTGGGTGTCGAATTCTGTAGTGAAGGAATAATTCTTATCTAGACAATCTTCTATTGTTGAAAACAAAGAGTTCATATTTTGGACCCAAAACAGACTACCGATCCTTTTGACAAGGATGCCTTCTCCTCTTTTGAAAATACCCTTCCAGTATTATGTATGCAAAGAATATTTATTGAAGAGATTACCTTCTCATAAGATTCCAAACAAAATTGTCATAATTGTTTTTTAAAAAGAAATCTACGAGAGAAAAAAATATCTTAAATTGATTGCTTTGTCAACTATTGGTATTCCCATTTATGAAAAATATGAAAGAGATGTTACGTTGTACTTATATGAAACATTTCTTTATTTATTTACCATCCTACTCTTATTGAGAAAGAGTGAGTATTTCTTCAAGTATAGGAAAAATTCTAGTGCAACCATATGTGAAACAAATTTATAAGCACACTCATATCCAAATATGGAAAATATACCTCAATGGTTTCCCCTATATGAGAGGCCAATTTCTCTTTTGGAGATGATGCCAAGAATATGGAAGGGTGTTGTGTCCTCGCGACAGCTTGGAACCAAGCTCAACGTAATATTTGCTCTCTTGTCTCTCCCTGGATGTCATATCATGTAATTCCTTGGAAAGCTAGTCATAATCCCCCGAAATACACGAAGGATCTCGAGACAAACCTGCAAACAATTCTTCAATTTCTGGCTCAAGTGGTTTCTCCTCAAATATGGCCCATGACTCTTGGATCTCCTCTAGATGTTTTTCACGAACTTCCAGATCTTATAGTTGATGTGGCTCATAAGTCTCTTGATCTCTTCATCCTTCTTGAGATATAGATAAGTCTATAACAGTAACCCAAACTTGGTCTACCTCAGATGTAGATAGGCCTTTGATTGCAATGAGGATTTTCTCCACTCGAGATGTAGGTAGGTATCCATTTGCTATCAAGGTTTGAGTATTTCCTTGAAGTACCATTTATTTGTTTGCTCAACAAAGTATTAATCATCCTTCTTCTGTTGGTTGGTATATCCCGTCTCACAACACGGATTAATACTCAGGTGTTCTTACAACACCCAAATAATGATTTATCATTAAGGATCTGAATTTTAAAACTAAGAAATTAAAACTATTTGCAAAAATAAAACACACCAAATTTGAACTCCTTGTGTTATTGGGACGTTGTTTTCACCAAGTTATAAGTTCGCACAATTCAAATCATAATAAATAAAACTTTCATTAAAAGAAAAACAGTTATGCATGAAAACGAGAGGACAACCTAACTTTGGAGCAACCCCACTAAAGTAGATGCATGGGATATTCTCTCACATCTTACCATCTTCTCTCCACCCTTAATTCATCCTTAAAACCAATACAAAACCATTAAAACAATCTAATTCAAATACTACCTATTACCGTTTACAACTACCTCACAACAATGCCAAAATGTTGGTGCAATTATATGTATAATATATTACCAAACATAAATTATCGACCAGGATTCGTAATCAATAGAGTTGTTACACTATATGTGTCGATAACAGATAAGTTCCTATGTCTAATGTGTATATCCTAAATAAGAAACAATCAAAACCAATACTTGGTTTTGCAATTTTCAATCTATCTTCCCCACATAGCTTAAAGATCAAAAATAAACACTCATAAACATAATCCAACAAGTATGTGATCTAAAGGTTCTTTCTCATGCAATGAATGTGTCCATTTGCAGGTTCATGAAAGGAAAATATGAACTTTGACTCTGTTTCCTGTAGCAACTAATTTAACAACAATTTGTAATTTATTTATTTTTACCGGGGGAATCGGCAACTCGCGGTTCTCGTACTCGCGTGACATGGGGTCGATCCCCAGGCGACTACCACTGTAACCCTAGGTGCAACCACCCAGCCCGCAAGAATGGCACACGAGTAAGTCCGGGTGAGAATCGAACATGAGACTTCATTTTACAAATTTCCTTCCATTTACATGGCACTTGCCAATCCGTCTACACCCGTGCGGGCTACAACAATTTGTAATTAACTCTTTGCACATTCTTTACTTTATTTCTACACACGAAACAAAGGTTTTAATGAGACCATTTGTTGGCTCATGTAATGTGAAGGATGGAATCTCAAATTGTTCCTGTACTGCCACACTTTGCAAGATAAAACATGAGATTAAAAGAACACAATAAAGAAATAAATGATCACACACTGAAATAATAAATATTCACACACAAAAATTAGAAATTATTATAAAGTTACCACTATATTATTGTTCACAACTCTTTATGCATCCACACTTAGATTATATTGTAATTCACAACTTACATCAAACATTTCTACTCACAATTGTTATGTACATAAACATGCCACACACACACTTATATAAATTAGATCCACGTTACAATTACAGTAATATTTCCAAGTCGGAATGGTGGGCCCTTGCCATGCCAACAGGGAAGATTAGAGAAAACTCACAGAACAATAAACTTTATAGAACACATGGAATCGATGAGTTCAACTTCATATTAATTCTTCAACAAGTAAGTTTACAAAAGGATTTTGTTCAGAAATCCAATCTGTAGCATAACAATTCATCACCCTTCCCTCATACCAATGAGGTCTTATTTATACACAAAAATCGAATGGGAAGGATTAGAACCAAATTCCCACACATTAGGATCTTTCCAACAAATTTTACAGTTTTAGAAATTTGACCATAACATAAATCTAGAAAATTTAGCATTAAAGATCCATCCATATCTCCCTCTCCGTTGTGAAGTTTGCAAAACTACTTATTATTTTTGTAGCTCGATGAATTTTCTAAAAACCCATTTGGTGGTTTTGAAGGATCTGCTTCCATCCGCATGAAAATCAAGGCACAATATGACAATTTAGAAATATTTGTTGATTTTTAGTTGAATCATTCCCCTTGAGATGGAGACCTACATGTGTGATATGGGTGAATTCTGACTCACAAATTCAAATGTCGACGTCATTTCAAATAAAACCCATGTTCCTAAATTTCAATATCCACCCTCATCTGTTCAAAAATCAAGTCGAAAATATGGTACCGAATGAGCACAGGAAATAAACACTGGTACCGAATGGGCACAGGTGGAAAAAGAACACTGGTATCGGATGAGTGCAAGTACCGTATGTCTAGGAACTCGGTCATAAAAGTCTATTTAAATTGAGATATTAACAATAAGGTAATTAGAGAACTTAGAGCATATAACTATTTAGTTCTAACTATTAATAAACCACATATATGATGACTAAATGTTATTACCTCATGTACTTGTAGAAGTAGCTAAGGGATGGAACAATGAAGAGAATAGGTGGATTAGTTGTGTATCTATGGAAAATTTGATCAAGATAAAAGACAAAAATAGGGTAACTGGGGATATCAAAAGGGAGACCCAAAAGTTTCCCCCATGCCTTATCCATTGCATGTCCTCATGCAACAATGATCTTCAAAATTTCAAAAGTTATGGTACTCCTCACTTGACTAAGAATTTTGTGAAGTTACACCCTACTTCATCTCCTTAAGTCCTATTATACAATATAAGCCTCATGGTCTCTGCTTCACACTTCTTACCCGAATGAACAACCTTCTTAAAATTGACAGCGAAATTTTCTTTATATTCCTTCGTTTCTCAAAACACCCTTAACATAGGTTCATGGTGATCGACCCCCATGCTTTTCTTGAAATAAATTCTCAATTTAACATAGTGAACCAGGGTTTCTCAATAAGAGGGTTTGCTACTGAAACATAGTAACATACATGGGCTGAGTAACCAACCCGAGTAGCAAAGGTGGTATGATGAAAAATGTTTGTTAATGATATAGTGGTTATAGTGATGCTCATCTGAATGGCTATGACATTCAAAAGAACGTCTTTTATCATAATGTTCAAATTATATTTATGATGGAAAAGTAGTACGAATGACGTGTTGGGGTATGTGGAATCATGAGTAATAGATTAGATCTATTAGTGATTTGACGTTAAGTCTTATCCAATCTATTATGGATCATAATTAGTAGAAAGGGATCGATGTGGCTCTGATATGATTATAGGATAGTGTCCAAGATTTTTCATAATGAATTTGACTAATAGGCCCCTTGCCTAGATTACCTTTAACATAAAATTGACATAAGCATAGTTTAGATCCCATTTGAAGAGAAGAACACATCAAAGAATACATCCCAAGATGATTAACTTATCTCTTATCCAAGTTTATAGAGATGAAGTTCTTCTTGCTTAGATAGGGTGAATTACATATACTGAGGATCACACTTTCATGCAAGACTATTAATATTAAAGATAGAACCCTAAAGTGGATATTTGAAGGTTATTAATAAAATCATCCGAGAGATATAAAGTTTATCTCCTAGCCATGTTTTGATAATGGTTGCTTCAGAATGAGACCCAAGGGTTTTGTTAATTTTTAGGTGTGCCAATTTATGTTTTTCAACTCCCTTTACCCAGCATAGCCCCACTGCTAGCAGGTACCCCGATGGGTTTACCTTAGTACCATACAAGCATGGCCTCACTACTAGCAGGCATGTTTAGTACCTCGGTGGGTTTACTTGTACTTCTTGATACTTCCTTTTTATTATATTACTCAAAATATTTAGAATGATGTATATTGTTCATTGAAATCTTTAGAATATAAGGAAGGTAGGTGGTACGAGAGTTTTTTAGAGTTATTAGGCACATAATTA
>JZKD02S2186564.1:27510-41138 GCA_000966675.3 Picea glauca
ACCTTGTCAAGGAAAGCTAACCTTTTAGGAACAAAGGGGGAAAATAGTCAAAAGTAGAGAGATAACAGTGACAGGGGGAGTCATCCAGTTATGACAAGAAAAGGTTGATGAAGGAGTCCCAGTAAGAGAGGTGAGCAATAATGAGTATTTTACAGAGGATACAACAGAAGTTGAAGATGAACAGGTCCAATAATCAGAAGGAGAAGACTCTGGTTTAGATACAAATATTTTGCAGGACTGAAATAAGAAAATCCATCATGTTAGGGGGAGTTTGTGTTGGTTGAATATCTGATACCTCTTAAACATACTACAACAGCTTAGGGGGGGCATGTTTTCTTTGAAATTGATGTCAAAGGGGGAGAAAAGGAGTGGTCCGGACTGGATTCTACAGTTGGAGGTCCAAACATATTAGCACAGCCGTTCAGGGTTGCCATCAATGCCAAAGGGGGAGATTGTTGGCATGTTTACAAGAAGAGCGTGCTTGTCATTGATGGCAAGAACATCAACAATGATGGAATGTATATAGGAAAGAACAACAACAACGATAGCATGCTTATAGTTATTGACGGGAAGAACAACAATGATGAAGGTATGTTTATAGGAAAGAATAGTAGCGATGTTGGTAGGTTTACATTTGGGAGACAACAATGGAAAACAGGCAGGCAAGGAAGATCAACAACGATGATGGCATGGAAAGATCAGAAGAATAACAATGAAGGGCAACAGTGATCATTGGATCCCATTCAGAATTATCCAGACAGGAGGAGCACAAAGATGGAGTACAGATCTTAGGCGTTAGATCCGAGCACAGGGTTCGACCATCGTTGTATCCAGGAGAACCTGCACATTCTTTAAAGTGTTAGGAGAAGCGGGCTTACAGAATACCAAAAGCAGGAGGACAGTCCATATTTGGGTAGGACACATGGTCAAAGATCAACATTTATCTGAATGGAAAGTCAAAGGAAGGAGGTTCCCTAACCTTTCAAAATCGTGAAATGCGAAACCACGATTTAATCTGAGTCATTGATCAAAGGGAGATCATGGACCGTTGATCTGCCTCCATTTCAGAGTTTTGGATACTGAGAGTTGGAGGTGTCAAGGAAACTCATGACAAGAATGAAGAAATGTTGAAATGATGAAATGAAAAACGTCGAAATACCTTCAGATCATTTCGGGGTTCGTGACTTGGAGTGTCGAAACACTTCATCACAGAAAATGTCGAAACGCCGAAATGCGAAATTCCAAAATACCTTCAGATCATTTCGAGGTTCATAAATTGCAGTGTCGAAACACTTCATCACAGAAATGTCGAAACGCCAAAATGTGTTTTCGAATAAGTCCATGGTCACAGCCAGTGGTCACATATTTGGAATATGGAGGAAGGAGCTAGTGCAACCATGCTCCATTTTGGTTATCGCGACATGGAGTGTCGAGACCCTTCATCATAGGAATTCCAAAATGAGAAATTGTGAAAGCACTTTATGGATAAGCTCTTGGTAACCATCGATGATCACATCATCGAAGATATGTAGAGAAGATCTTGAAGAGACGAGCTCCATTTTGGAGTTTGGGACATGGAGAATCGAGACGACTCTTCATAGAATCCCCGAAACGCGAAATGCGAAACACGTGTTCATAATTGGCCCCTGGTCATAAACTATGGTCACATTGATGAAGGCTCAAGGGAGGAGCTAGCATGAAGCTAATCTCCATTTCGGAGATCATGACTTGGAGAGTCGAGATGCCTCACAACAGGAATTGTCGAAATGCAAATCATGAAAGCGCCTTCATAATAGGCATGTGGTCACCGCCTGAGGCCACATGTGAAAGGTGCCAAAGGCATAAGGCTCAAGAGGTTCACAGTGTAATTGCTAGAAACTACTGATTGTTTCTGCATAGAAAAATCAAAGAGGCCTCAGTGTGATTTCCATAGGAGCTGAAGAGTCTCAAGGCATCTGCCAGTGGAATGAAGATTGTTCATAGAGGCGATTGACAGATGGAAGAGAATTGAAGCCTGTAACTACAATAGAGAGGATGAACTCGACTATGATAGAGAAGAGGAAGAGTCTCGACTGCTAGACAGGATAAGGAATCTCAACATAACACCCAGTGATGATGAACGCATAGGGATAACCGCCAGAAAAGCTGAGGAATTTCCATGATGATCAAGAAGAGGACTCGACATGAGGAGAACATGTAGAACAGAGAGAGTGTGTTGATGCTTGAGGAAGTGAAGTGGTGGCAATGTGGACTGGCAGTGAATATCTCGATGTGGAGAACAATGGAACAGGGAGAGCATGTAGAAGCATTGCGCATATAGCATGCATAAGGTGCACAGAGACTTTAGGAAGTTAGAACAAAGAAGAGATGGGTGTTGTTGTTGAGAGGGATTCAGGCGTGTAGAAGGAGGCAGTGTGCAGTAGCTGAAATACACATAAGAGGAATGGTGCATTGAATGGACATGGCGCACATATCATAAAATGTAGAAGAACAGAAAGCACAAGGCATGTGTGCAGGAAGACAGTGAGGCAGACAGAGCAGGGCAGTGTACAAGAATAGTGATGAGACTAGTAATCCATTGATGAACATTATATCACTGTAATAAGTTTCAGTAGCAAAGATTGATATGGCAGGGTGGTTGGGAGTTTTTAGGGAGGACTATTGTCCTCAGAGGTTCAAGTGGGTGCTTGAACATATGGATTTGTAGCTTCCATCTGGTTGCAGCTAGAGAAACTAGGGTGGTAGGGTGGTGCAAGGGAGAACATTGGTTTCCTGATATACAGGTCAATGCATGTGTAATTGGAAGTTAGTGCTTCCATCCAATTGGTGCTGGAACTCTTAGGAAGTTGGTGCTTCCATATAGTTGGTGTTGGAACTCTTAGGGAGTTAGTGCTTCCTTCTAGTGGGTGCTAGAGAAACCAGGGAGTTGGTGCTTCCTTCTAGTGGGTGCTAGAGAAACCAGGGAGTCGATGCTTCCTTCTAGTGGGTGCTAGAGAATCCAGAGAGTTGGTGCTCTCAGCAAGTAGTAGCTTGCAAAATAGAGGTTGTAGCCTCATTATGAGGCTACAACCTCATAATGAGGTTGTAGCCTCATTATGAGTTGGTTCTCATAAGTATGATAATGTACAGAATGTAAAGATTACTTATCATATAAAGAAGAAGTGGTTTTCACCCTTTATGGGTTTCCTCAAGAAATATCTTTCTCTGTGTATCTCATATGTGTGAATGATGTTGAATGTTCTATTGCTTACTTCCCTGCATTATTGTGATCATCATTGAGAGTTTTGTAATGAATTTAAAATGAGCATAATTTTTTAAGCTCTGTAACAACTTATTCACCCCCCCCCTCTCAGTTGTCCAACATAAGCAACTCATCTTAGAGCTTAGGTGTAAGTAGTTGACCCTATACATATCACTTATATCACCTTTTGTACATGTTACATCTTAGTAATGATAATCATAGACATATCTAACCTTTATGAACACAAATATGATCTATAGATACTTATGGGCTTAGTACTCAGATCAATCATTAGTAGTGCGATAACATAATGATAAGTATAGAATGTAACTAATAAGCATGATACATGTTACTTTTGTTGATTTGATTACATAGATTAATGGGAATGAGACTAACCTCACAGTGCACTAATACTAGTTATGTGTAATATGTGATATTGTATATTAGTAATACATAGATCAAACGGGTTGGTAATCATCCTTATAGGTTAAATGCCCTTGTTATTTGTAATAGCTATGATAAAAAATTCCATTCCTTTAGTGATTATGGTTATACTGTACTTGTAACATAATATGACAAATGTAACACTATTAGTATATTTATATACATAAACCAAACTCAACTAAGTTGTAATGATTCACTAACCTTTATAGAACATAAATAACTATCATACGTACAAACCTCGTCATAGTTATGGTAATATAACGTAGAGCTTAAGCATAACACTTGAAGTCATATCCCATATAGAGAATCTATCATAGTGAGCTTGTATGACCATGTGATTAATATAAGTGATACTAGCTTAAGTAATGCTAATGGTTCTAGTCATTTCTCCTATACAAGAGCTTGGAGCTAATGTCGTACCTATTGTTTCTATTCTACCATTACCTATTACAACACATCTATGTTACTTAATTCCCATAGGAAAACACTAAAAAATTGCACTTGATACGAGATCATTAGGTAGATATAGTAGTAATTCCATTAATCAGAATAAGTGATAAATGGTGTTGTTAATTACAACACTTGTATTACTAGTAATCATAGTTTCCATATCTCTTATGTTACCATGTTGTTGCCCATTGAACCTAGTATCAATATTGGTATATTATGTTTGTTTCACATTGTTAAAGAATGTGTCACTCTAGTGGGAATCATAGTTATCTGATTAATATTCAACCATACTAGAACGATGTATTGGTATAGTAATGAAATCCATCATAGTTATACTAGCTTAAGCTTAGTATTGTAATCCTTATACACATAGCCCCAAACCTTTACTTATATTGTAAGATTAGTCATATTTATTACGGAATTCTCCTTATTACTATTGTAATGTGTATATACCCCATGTGAGATTAATTATCATTCAACTTACATAATCATTGGGCTTAGTACTAATCTAGTCAAGCTGCTTACTTGTACCCATAGCTGAGAACCTATGTGTATTGGCACTAGCTAAACTGAAACAGGTTCCATATTATTGATATACTACCTATCGTAGTAAGTGTGTATCTATCCCTTGTTCCATTTGCTCACTGGTCTATCTTACCCTTCATAACATCCCCAAAAATAAATTATTTTTGAATTTGAAATTTCTTGGGAAAATTATTTTGTTTTTGGTAAATTTGAAATTGGATTTTTTTTTCCATTCAAGGCAATTCTGAATTTCGAATTTGGTTAATTGTAATTAATGATTATGATTGCTGGGCACAGATCTGATCTGACCCAACTAACTACTTGACTATGACACTTGTATGAAACAAAATATTTTATAATTATTGCAGGAGGACAAACAGAACAACCATGTTGAAATCACCTGGTCATGACTCCATGAGTGGGGAGCATGTTGGAACTACCTTAGGTTTGATTGTTAAAAGTGGGAAATCCAGAATTTGACCATGGGCAACCCCTGAAAATGAAGGATTTGGAAAGTTGAAAAAATTCTCAAGGGAGGGAAAAATACCTAGGAAAAAAGAGATTTTGGATATATAGCATATGTGAGGAGGAAGGACGCTACTGAGTATGATGGGGAAAAATTATTGATTCTTATTTCTATGAAAACTACTAGATGAGTGTGAGGCAAGGAGAAGATTGTTGAAAAACTGAAATGCATTGGTTGTGGAGGAGTTCTGAGTTAGCCCTCATGGATTCATGGTTAGGCTAGGGGGTGAACAGGGCAAGTGATTTGGCTGCCCTGTTCTAAGGTTGGGAGGAACGTGATTGTTCCCTTTGTCTTCCAGTGAACTAGTTCAAATATGTTATCCTATTCCTTCTCTATTTGAATGATTAAATAACTGATGTAATGCAACTGTTAATTATGAATTGAATTAGTATTATGGATGATATCTGTTTGATTGTGTAAATCTTAAAAAACTAACAAAACGCCTCAAAATAATTTAGTTTTGCGTGACTATTTTCTATTCATTTAAATATTGAACGAATGCTATAATTTCCCTCTTATTTGATATGTAAGCTGAAAGGATACACATGGTTAAATTTTGTAGGATAGATTACTGCTATATGATGATAAACTGTAGGATAATTTCCCAGTTAATTGAAATCCTCTATGCAGAACTATCTATGTATAAATGGGATTGAAATCAAGTTTATATACATGTGTATTTACATTCCTGTAAATAAACCTCGGAGTCATAATACTTATTCGAGACTTCCATTCTCGCATATAATTGAATCATCACTAGTACGACACACTATTTATTCCATGATATATATATATATATATATATATATATATATATATATATATATGTCCAGTTACAGTTGGCGATCTACACAGACCTTATAGAGGAAAACTAAGATTGAATGTCTACAACAGAAAATATATATACATAAATCTGTTCCTATACTATATGAGTAATAAATTGTTCCAACAGGCATGTAACTACAACTGTATAAATGAAATGAAGGATGTGGGAGACCGTTACAATTTTCCGAAATAGAGAATCTGGAACCTGTTACGCGTATCGTGTAACACGATAAAAATTGAAATTTCCTAGCCATAGTAATAGTAACAATTCATTCCATTCTCGATACAAATTGATACAATAAAATAAAGGAATAACAATAGTTCTAATTGCTACAGTTAAATTATGGAAACATAGTAGTACCATAACAATCAAACTGAATAAATATAAGTTGAGATGTGTAATGGACCTCAAATTTATCATAAAAAAAAAAATTGTGGTACAATATTTACCGTTTAACTTTGTTTAATCCACTCGTAAGGTGGGTACTTGCATTTGGTTTTTTCTTTGCATAACCTTATAACATACTAGCTTAATACTCTTAAGAGAGGTTTCCATCAAATGCAAGTATTTTCTAACTCTTACTTTATTATAAAGACTTCAATACAATACCCGTATCTACCTATACACTAGGATTGGAATTTCAGTCCCCTTGTTTTAATAAAATCGGGCTATTGGATTTTGCACATAAATTTATGTCCCCAGGAGTTAAATGCTTATACGCTTACCTAACTGTGTCAACATCAAACTTCACATCCTGATTGTAGTACGTGACAGGTAAGGGTTTAAGGAGATTAATGAATGGTTTAGGAGTGGTTTCAAAGTGTTTTCCTTTGATGGATTCATTTTTAGTTATATTACAACTTGNACATCTTAGTAATGATAATCATAGACATATCTAACCTTTATGAACACAAATATGATCTATAGATACTTATGGGCTTAGTACTCAGATCAATCATTAGTAGTGCGATAACATAATGGTAAGTATAGAATGTAACTAATAAGCATGATACAGGTTACTTTTGTTGATTTGATTACATAGATTAATGGGAATGAGACTAACCTCACAGTGCACTAATACTAGTTATGTGTAATATGTGATATTGTATATTAGTAATACATAGATCAAACGGGTTGGTAATCATCCTTACAGGTTAAATGCCCTTGTTATTTGTAATAGCTATGATAAAAAATTCCATTCCTTTAGTGATTATGGTTATATTGTACTTGTAACATAATATGAAAAATGTAACACTATTAGTATATTTATATACATAAACCAAACTCAACTAAGTTGTAATGATTCACTAACCTTTATAGAACATAAATAACTATCATACGTACAAACCTCGTCATAGTTATGGTAATATAACGTAGAGCTTAAGCATAACACTTGAAGTCATATCCCATATAGAGAATCTATCATAGTGAGCTTGTATGACCATGTGATTAATAGAAGTGATACTAGCTTAAGTAATGCTAATGGTTCTAGTCATTTCCCCTATACAAGAGCTTAGAGCTAATGTCGTACCTATTGTTTCTATTCTACCATTACCTATTACAACACATCTATGTTACTTAATTCCCATAGGAAAACACTAAAAACTTGCACTTGATACGAGATCATTAAGTAGATATAGTAGTAATTCCATTAATCAGAATAAGTGATAAATGGTGTTGTTAATTACAACACCTGTATTACTAGTAATCATAGTTTCCATATCTCTTATGTTACCATGTTGTTTCCCATTGAACCTAGTATCAATATTGGTATATTATGTTTGTTTCACATTGTTAAAGAATGTGTCACTCTAGTGGGAATCATAGTTATCTGATTAATATTCAATCATACTAGAACGATGTATTGGTATAGTAATGAAATCCATCATAGTTATACTAGCTTAAGCTTAGTATTGTAATCCTTATACACATAGCCCCGAACCTTTACTTATATTGTAAGATTAGTCATATTTATTATGGAATTCTCCTTATTACTATTGTAATGTGTATATACCCCATGTGAGATTAATTATCATTCAACTTACATAATCATTGGGCTTAGTACTAATCTAGTCAAGTTGCTTACTTGTACCCATAGTTGAGAACCTATGTGTATTGGCACTAGCTAAACTGAAACAGGTTCCATATTATTGATATACTACCTATCGTAGTAAGTGTGTATCTATCCCTTGTTCCCTTTTCTCACTGGTCTATCTTACCCTTCATAACATCCCCAAAAATAAATTATTTTTGAATTTGAAATTTCTTGGGAAAATTATTTTGTTTTTGGTAAATTTGAAATTTGAAATTTTTTTCCATTCAAGGCAATTCTGAATTTTGAATTTGGTTAATTGTAATTAATGATTATGACTGTTGGGCACAGATCTGATTTGACCCAACTAACTACTTGACTATGACACTTGTATGAAACAAAATATTTTATAATTATTGCAGGAGGACAAACGAAACAACCATGTTGAAATCACCTCGTCATGACTCCATGAGTGGGGAGCATGTTGGAACTACCTCAGGGTTGATTGTTAAAAGTGGGAAATCCAGAATTTGACCATGGGCAACCCCTAAAATCAAGGATTTGGAAAGTTGAAAAAATTCTCAAGGGAGGGAAAAATACCTAGGAAAAAAGAGATTTTGGATATATAGCATATGTGAGGAGGCAAGACGCTACTGAGTATGCTGGGGAAAAATTATTGATTCTTATTGCTATGAACACTACTAGATGAGTGTGAGGCAAGGAGAAGATTGTTGAAAAACTGAAATGCATTTGTTGTGGAGGAGTTCTGAGTTAGCCCTCATGGATTCATGGTTAGGCTAGGAGGTGAACAAGACAAGTGATTTGGCTGCCCTGTTCTAAGGTTGGGAGGAACGTGATTGTTCCCTTTGTCTTCCAGTGAACTAGTTTAGATATGTTATCCTATTCCTTCTCTATTTGAATGATTAAATAACTGATGTAATGCAACTGTTAATTATGAATTGAATTAGTATTATGGATGATATCTGTTTGATTGTGTAAAGCTTAAAAAACTAACAAAACGCCTCAAAATAATTTAGTTCTGCGTGACTATTTTCTATTCATTTAAATATTGAACGGATGTTATAATTTCCCTCTTATTTGATATGTAAGCTGAAAGGATACACATGGTTAAATTTTGTAGGATAGATTACTGCTATATGATAATAAATTGTAGGATAATTTCCCAGTTAATTGAAATCCTCTATGCAGAACTATCTATGTATAAATGGGATTGAACTCAAGTTTATATACATGTGTATTTACATTCCTGTAAATAAACCTCGGAGTCATAATACTTATTCTAGACTTCCATTCTCGCATATAATTTAGTCATCACTAGTGCGATACATTATTTATTCTATGATATATATATATATATATATATATATATATGTCCAGTTATAGTTGGCGATCTACACAGACCTTATAGAGGAACACTAAGATTGAATGTCTACAACAGAAAATATATATACATAAATATGTTCCTATACTATATGAGTAATAAATTGTTCCAACAGGCATGTAACTACAACTGTATAAATGAAATGAAGGATGTGGGAGACCGTTACAATTTTCCGAAATAGAGAATCTGGAACCTGTTACGCGTATCGTGTAACACGATAAAAATTGAAATTTCCTAGCCATAGTAATAGTAACAATTCATTCCATTCTCGATACAAATTGATACAATAAAATAAAGGAATAACAATAGTTCTAATTGCTACAGTTAAATTATGGAAACATAGTAGTACCATAACAATCAAACTGAATAAATATAAGTTGAGATGTGTAATGGACCTCAAATTTATCATAAAAAAAAAAATTGTGGTACAATATTTACCGTTTAACTTTGTTTAATCCACTCGTAAGGTGGGTACTTGCATTTGGTTTTTTCTTTGCATAACCTTATAACATACTAGCTTAATACTCTTAAGAGAGGTTTCCATCAAATGCAAGTATTTTCTAACTCTTACTTTATTATAAAGACTTCAATACAATACCCGTATCTACCTATACACTAGGATTGGAATTTCAGTCCCCTTGTTTTAATAAAATCGGGCTATTGGATTTTGCACATAAATTTATGTCCCCAGGAGTTAAATGCTTATACGCTTACCTAACTGTGTCAACATCAAACTTCACATCCTGATTGTAGTACGTGACAGGTAAGGGTTTAAGGAGATTAATGAATGGTTTAGGAGTGGTTTCAAAGTGTTTTCCTTTGATGGATTCATTTTTAGTTATATTACAACTTGTCTCTACCATAACAAATTGAACCCGATCAAATCCATATCATTCTCTACAAAAATAAACTAACTAACTCCCCTCCACTTCTTGGAGTAACAAAAAGATAACTTCAAGACAAAAGTTTGGCGGCCGACTAGTTTCACTAGACAGTCATGGTTTTATTGTTGTTTAACTTTATATCTTCTGCATTAAGGGAGGCAGATGTACCTATCAGGAGGAGTTTAAGGCTCTGTATTGAAATTAATTAGGATCCTACTAACCTCAATCCCAATGACTCTTCCTCTCGTTCCTCCCAATTTTGATGTGCCAGCTTTTCCCTAGTGTAAGGATTGTACCTCTCGTGCTGTAAAGAGTGGTACTTGTTCCTCTTAGGTTTTGGCGGTCTCATTTATGCCCTTGTGCCTCCGAAGGAGAGGGTTATGTATTATACATTCTTCCACAGGGAAACACTACCGCCTCTGTAAGAAACCTTTGGTGAAGTCGACGGCAATATCCGACTACCTGGTAAGTTCTTTTAGATGACTATCATATTTCAAGATCGAAACAAAGTTTGTTGTTTTGGTTGATACCGAGAAAGATTTTGCTTCCTGTGAGCTTTACTGTGGATTTACAGACCCTCTTTACTTCCGATAGTCATTTTTTAGAGCCTATGCATTTCTCCTTTTATTTTAGTAATGACCGTAGAAGAGGTTTCTTGTTGTATCCATGAGTCACAAATCTTTACCTCTGCAAACCTAAGGTTATATTTCGTGTTCACTTCTTGTGCCCCGTGGGTTTATTTCTGGTTCAATATTTTGTTTACCCTATAACTAGAAACTGTACTTGGGAGTAACTCAAAGTAGCTTTGAATAGTTTATACCTTCGTCGTGCTCCAGGAAAATAAAGGGTCAATCTGGATTCTTAACATATATATTTATCCTCTGTGACTGATACACATCATTTGTAGTAAGGTAGTGGTCTACCGATAATTTATCTCTTGCTGAGTTAGGTTACTTTCCATGAGGAATCCTATTGGCTATGTGTATGATACCATTCTTTACGTTCTTCATTTTGTTCATGAAGGGTTTTTATCAAATGATTTATCTCTTGAATTCGCAATGCTATTTTTCAAAGTAATTATTTGATTCTGCAAAAAGGGTTTTTCTCTGTATTAATGGTGGGACTCTGCTTGTTACGAGGGTACCCACCAGGAGCTCCAGTACCATTCTCCCCTCAGCCAGGGTTGATTACAAAGCAAAGCACGACAACTGGAGCGTGTGGCATTTCGACAGCCTAAGTTAAGTAATCCGACAACACTATGGTTATCAATCTACTTTTTTGAGTTTATAATTTAAGGTTCTACTCTGTAAATTTACTAATGTTTTTCGTGATGGCTGAATGCAGGAATTCCCACTTCACGGCGTAGGTACCAGCCTCTACTCATCATGAAAAAGGTACTCGGGTTCCAAAATATGACTCTTCAACTTGTTTCTTAAATCACGGCATGGAGGTCACGATTTTGTTCGTAGCTTTCTGTTGTTAAGAGTAACCTTACTCGTGCACCAATTTCCTGTACATGATATCTAAGGGTTAATCCTGTTTTGTTTTTGTTAAATTTCCAATTAAGGATATATATACAGTCAATCATGTGGTAGGAGATGACTGATATTCTAAAGCTAGAATTTAGCGAAAACATATCTAAGTTTTTGTTTGCTGTTGGGAAAACTCTTAAATAAGTTAAGCTTAGAAGGGGAGGGATATTATTTCTATTTGAAAATAGCTTACTTTCGGTGTCCTATACATTACTTATGTAATTGTAAGTGTTCGGAAATCTTTAAACAGTTATAATATCCATATTTGCTTGACTATATTAATGTATGTAAGATTTGCCTCTCATTATCGAACTGTTTATTTGGAATTTACCCCAAAGGGGATCATTCGGAGGCGGGGTTTCACATTCCAAATCTATGTGTTTATTTTGTAGAATTTTTGTCCTTTCGATAGATTTTATCCTCCAAATCAGTTGCATTACTCTGAATTTTTTTTGAAATGTCTTTCTGTAAAATATCAAGCAATTGTTTGATAGATGTTCTAAATGGTAATGCCACAGCCATAAAATTCTTCTTTTCTCTCCACGCACAGCATATGTAAGAGGTGTCAAAACATTGATGATGTATCACTGAAATCATTGATTCACTTTCTTGTAGTATGATGCTAGCATGATTATATCGTCCAGTTTAGGGTAGTCTTACTCCTTGGATTATGTTCATTCCCATATGATTCATCATTCTTGACTGTATATGTGAATTCTGTTTTCCTTTTTTTTTTGAATTAAATTACAGAATGAAATATACATATGCATATAATAGTTATGTTCATTCATTGATACATATTTGATTTTGTTTAAAGTTTGATTTCTTGAAATAATTCAACAATTAAATCCTACAGTCTATTTACTGAATTCAATGAGGATATCATATGTTTTTATTTACATACAGGTTCTAAATTCCATAGTAGGGGATTCCTTAAGGGATGATTCCGAAATTTATTTATAACTATTCGATAGTTAAGAGGACTGTATGATTCATGAATTCAATCAGCCTTTGTCTAGGATTATTGGATGCATACCAACTTTAAAGAACCCACTATATCAATAACCAATTCGTCCAACAAAGGAAGAATATTGAATATTTAGATATAGAAAAAGACTTACAACAATTATATGATCATTAAAACAGATACTAGAACTCATTTTTGTTTAGCTATAATATGTACAGTACATCCAATATAAAATCATTCAGACAGATAGAGTTTAGAGTAGCATATTTGAATTAAACTCGCGGCGAAAAAAAAGGGAACAACCATGTTCCTCCCAACTGTGGAACCGAGCAACCACGATTACTTGCCCAATTCACCCCCTAGCCTGACCATGAGTCCATAAGGGTGAACTTGGAAATCCCTCTACAACACTATCCTTCAATTCAGTCAATTTTCCCCCTGCCTCACACCCTTCTAGTGTTCATAACAACAAGTGAAAAAGAAAAATCAATAGACTCCTTCCCAACATACTTAGCAGCATCCTACCTCCTCACATATGCTTATTTGTAACTTGCCTAGGTCTTTTCCCTTCCTTGGGAATTTTCGTAGCTTCCTAAATCCCTAATTTTCAGGGGCTACCAATGGCTAAATCACTAATCTTCCACTTGTAAAAATCAGCCCAGGGGTAGTTCCAACATGTTCTCGACTCATGGAGTCATGGTCAGCTACTTTTAACATGGTTGTTCCATTTGTCTTCCTGCAATCAATATAAAATATTATGTTTTTAAACAAGTGTCATTGTCAAATAGTTAGTTGGGTC
>JZKD02S2186575.1:18930-31187 GCA_000966675.3 Picea glauca
TTGTATCCTCATTACCGTATCAGGTCAATTGGACCTTTACTAGATTCATGGATCCATTCCAGAGATGTTTGATTTTACGATCCAATATTCAAACTAGTCGTACTCAGAAATCGCCTTCTGTTTCCTCCTGAATCACATTCCAATCAATAATATGATTAGCATCAGGTATGTAATTATTAAGCAATGATACATGGAAAAAATTATGAATACAAAAGGATGCACGTAATAAAACCATATAAGAGACAAGAAAAATCCTCTCTAATATTTCAAATGGCCCACAACAGTGCACTGCCAACTTAGAACAAATTCCCAACTTTAGGGAACTGCATCTAGATTTTACTTTCAAAAACACGTGGTCACCCACTTTAAATTCCATGTGGGTTCTATCTTTATATAAATACCTTTTTTGTCTATATTGGGTGGCTTTTAAATTTTTCCTTATCTTCACCATATTCTCTTCCATTTCCCAGAGTAGTTATGGCCCAACCACTGCACGGTCTGTTAGGTTTTCCCAACTCACTGGTGTGTTTCACTTCCTGCCCTAAAGTTCCTCAAATGGGCTCATATTTAGATATGCTTGATACCCATTTTTGTAAGAAAACTCTACCAAGTGAAGGTAGTCTTCCCATTTTGATGGTTTATCCATTACATACATCCTGATCATATCTTCAATCACCTGATTTACCCTCTCATTTTGTCCATTTGACTCAAGGTGATATGTTTTGATAAAGTTCATATTTGTCCCAAATCCTTTGAATATCCCTTTCCAAAATTTCGATGTGAACTTGGGATCTTTGTCAGACACAATTATATTTGGTACACCATGCAACTTAGAAATTTCTCGCATGAATTTTTTAGCAATGTTAGCTTCCTTGTGCATTGACTTCACTAGAATAAAATGGGCATCTTTAGTAAGCTTTTCCGCCACTATAATAATAGAAACATATTTCTTAGCAGTATTAGGAATATTAGTAATGAAATCAACAATTATAACTTCCCACTTCCATTCAATGATGGGAAAAAGTTGTAGAAAAACAACTTGATGTCTGTGTTGAGCCTTGAACTTTTGACATTCAAGGCATATAGCAATAATACCAACAACCTCCTTTTTCATTCTTAGCCAATAGTGTTTTTTTTTAACCGTTGTTATTGTCTTATGGTAACCCTGGTGTCCTACATAAGTAACTTTATGTATCTATGGCAATAATTTATTTTTCAACTCCTAAACATTTGGCACATAAAATATGTGCCTATACATGATAATTCCATCCTCTTTAACCTCATTCTCTTCAATTTTCTGCTGCAAAACACCATGTTATAATTTTTGTCTTAATTCCTCATAGTGTTGATCTCATTTTGAAACTTCTATGATTCTATCTCTCAAATATTTCATGTACATGATAATGGTTGTAGCATGCACAACATGCATTCTTTTGTTGAGTTCGTCAACCAATTTATTCACTTTTTATTTGATATGCTTTATGTAACGTCATACTCATTGAGGAATTCTAACTATCTTCTTTGTCTGGCATTTAATGTTGGCTGACTACATATATATTTCATACCACAATGGTTTGTTCTCAGTTTGAATATTTTCCCCATGAGATAGTGGTGCCACATATTGAAGGCATGCACTATAGATTCGTATTATAGGTCATGAGTAGCATAAAGCCTTTGATTCTCTTTTAACTTCTTTGATTCGTAAAATATCACATACCCATTCCGACTAAGGACTCCACCGAGCCCTTCCTTACATGAATATATGAACACAACTAAGTCTTCATCTGAATAAAAAAAACTTAGTATTGACGCATTCGTCAACAAACTCTTCAAGTGTTGGAAACTCCTTTCATAATACAGAGTCCATTCAAATCACACACCTTTTTTTTGCAAGGATGTAATTGGGTTTGAAACTTTTGAGAAGCCTTCAATAAACCTTCTGTAATAACCTGCTAGTCCCATGAAGGACCTCACCTCTACGAAATTCTTGGTGTTTATCATTCTTCCATGACCTTTATCTTTTCTCAATCCACAACTATTCCTTCCTTGGTAATGATATGACCCAAATAATGAATCTATCATTGGTAAAATGAGCACTTGATCAACTTTGCTTACAATTTATTCTCCCTCGATACTTGTAGCACCATCCTCAATTGTTTCTGATGCACTTCTCTGAACTTTGCGTAAATAAGTATGTCATCCATAAATACAATGAAAAACTTATCTAAGTAATTTCTAAAAACTCCATTCATCAAACACATGAAGACAACTAGTGCATTTGACAACCCTAAATGAACTACTATGAAGTTGTAATGTCCATACCTTGTCCTGAAGATAGTTTTGTTGGGGTCTTCCTTTTTTATCTACACTTGGTGATAGTCATATCTAATGTCGATCTTGGAAAATATCTTTGTGCCCCTTAGTTGATCAAACATGTCATCTATCCTTGGAAAAGGATACTTGATCTTTACTTATACTTTGTTCAACTGACTGAATTCAATGTAGAGTCTCAACATACCATCTTTCTCTTTTATAAATAAAAGTGGGGCACCCCAAGGTGACAAACTTGGGTGTATATAACCCTTCTTCAAAATCTCTTCAAGTTGCATATGCAATTCCTTCAACTTTAGTGTACTCATCCTATAAGGACTATTGGATACATGAGTTACTCCTCAAATGAAATTTATAGAGAAATCAATATCTATTTTCAATGGAAACCTCAATATCTCTTTAAATAAATCCTCAAATTATTTTAGTACTACACAATATTCTACATTTGACATTTTATCCTCAGGTGCCTCCTCCATGTGCGCTGCAAATACTTGACATCCCTTTCTAAAAAAAATCTTCAACTCTAGGGATGGCACTTCTATGATAGTCACATCTCCTAGAATTCCTTGAACTATTCTGAAATTCCCTTGCTCATCTAGACAAGTAAATGTCTTATTATAATAGTCTAGAACAACATGATGTTGATCCAACAAATCCATATGAATGATGCAATCATACAAGCCCAAATGTATGATATTCAAATTATATTTTTTGTTCATTCCATTCATTTCCATTGTACATGCCTTAACCATATCATTAATTTTTATTTTCTCCCTTGTAGCTAACTTCACCAACCAAGTTTTTCCACGCTTGCTTCTCGATAATTGGAATATTTCCACCATTTTAGGATCTAGATAACTATGACTAGATCCTGAACCAATTAAAATAGCAATGGGTTGGTCATTAATATTACCTTCCACTTGAATCATCTGGAACTGAAACTCGTCTTGGTTGTTATCTAGGGCCGTGTAAATCTTGGGTACATTTCTTCCCATGTCTTCAATTGTCGCATCTTTTTGCACATTGTTCCTAGTCCTCGCTTTTCAACCTCTCTAAGGGAAATATCTGTAAACATGATCTCTTCCACAACCCAAACATTGGATAGGTTGTTTCCTTAGTATTTTCCCCACTGACCGAGTCATTCTGGTCTCTTTGAGAGTTGCATTTCCTTGCGTAGTATTTATGAAAAATGGTGGCTTAGTCCCCTTCTTCCTCTGTTCCACCTTGCTCTTTAACTTGTCATCCCAAGGCTTTTGGAAATTTTATCTTCCCTTATGCTAATAATAAAGACATTTAACGCATCTTATAGTATCCTCCAATGTCTTGTGATCATCATATTCTATCTTGTCATTGATGAATGAGGGTAGCCCACTCAGGTACCTATGAATTTTAACTTTCTCATTCTTGATAAATTTGACATACTTCAACAGTTCTAAGAATCTTATTTCATATTCATCTATGGTCATGCTCCCAATATTGAGCTCAAATAAATCCTTCATTTTCTTCTGATAGTATCGCTTGGTTAAATATTTTCTTTCAAAATATCTCTTAAAATCCCTCCAAGTAAGTTTTCATTAATGTGTTGCACCTGCACAAACTAATCCCACCACACTCATCTCGTTCCTTTTAGCTAATAGATGGAAATTATCCCTTCTTCCTATGAAAAATAATTATGTAGATGGAAGTACTTTCTCATACCCAGAAGCTAGGTCTATGCATATGTATCCTTCTTATGATCTGCATCAAATGTAGGAGGATTAATCTGATTCATCTCTCCCTATAGCTCATCCACCCCATTCATTCTCTTATGTTTTATGTCAGGATATGGACTTGAGATAATGTGCACTTTCCTAAACGAATGATTTGGTGAGTGGTGAGGTTTCCTATCAACACCTCTTGTTTCTCTTCTATCACCACGAGACCTGTGACTCTTTGACTTGCTTGACTCTATCTTGTTATCCATTTTCTTTTCTATTCTATCCAAGATTTCTATCAATTTGATATTGAAGCCATCTTGTTTCTCATTGTCTTTCACAATCATTTCATTATCAACTTTATAGCTTTGGACATATTTTTGCAATCCATTTATGATTTCTACCAAGTTTATGCGCTCCTCCTTAGATTTTATACCATACAAAAAAAAAAAACATACAAATCCCCAAACTCATCATCATGGCTATAAGCTCTTTGTGCATCTTCCATGTTTTTTGGACTTTCTGCATTGATTATGTCCTTCTCTAATCGCTGATAATTTTGAAAAAATGTGCAGGAAATAAGATTTGTTAGAAGAGTTCATGCAGAAACTACATGAAACTATGCACCATTTTATTAGAATCCTTTCTTCGTATTCCTTGGATGATTTTAACATCCCAAATTCTAGTGTGCACACTCACGGATCAATACTTTTATGTTCATCATAGCACTGCATCACACACTCGTATTTTTCCGTAGAAAATAAACTCTACACTGTGCGACACAAATACTTAGAACACACAACAATTTCATGATGATATATAGCCCATACAAGTCTAGTGTTGAACCAATAAGTAACATACCTAGCCATCCAAGCTAGGTCCCGCTACACACATCTCCTAAAAAATTGCTCTGATACCACTTTGTAACGTCCCCAACTTACTGTTGAACAACGCTACTACAAAAATCAAGTGCGCAAATTCTACTCTACAATTTTTTTTTGCACAGTAATACTTAAACTAAATTCCACAACCATAAGCTGGGTCACACCACACGAGTTATAACAACATAAGTACTCAATAGAGGTGTGCACATAAGCATGTTGAGAACCGAAAAATTAATGTGCGCGCAAATCACTATGAACATTTGATCACTACTACATGAAAAACCATTATATCATCACACACATGTTTTGTTCTCCTTCAGTGCACGAACTACTTCTGCGCACACACCACCCATCCAGCCTATTGCACGCATGGGGTGTTTCCCACATGCACCTCCATTCTAACCCCACCCGATAGGTTTATGACTAATATTACCTTGGTTAACTTAAAAAGAATTATTAACAACCACTATTATACACACCATGTATGACTACTATACTACATAATAACATCATGCTTTCATGTATAACAACATTACTCAAAACAATAGAAATTACTTGTATGCTACATCATACAAGAATTAAAACATTAGACCATCACATAAAGAACACTTATCTTTTATGAAAAGTCACCAACTATGCAAACATTCCTCCCATCCATAAAAGTTGTTTCTCATAGGATTTTAGCAGCAGGTCACCCTCGAGATCAGAGTTAAAATCCACAAGGAAAAATGATTCTCAATGAAATTTCTCAGGCCAAGGTAGCCATTGTTGCAACTAGTCTACAACCTTGCATTCCCCACATGCCTTTCCCACCCCAGGGAGTGTGCCCCTTTTCTGCTCAACAATACTTCAACTTCCCCACTTCCCTTCCAGGGCCTTACCAATATCCCATATAGGAAGTCTTAGAGAACTGCAACTAATGTCCAATGTACCACAAAACAATTCCTAGCAAAACTCTTGCCTGGAGAGAATGCTCACGGGGCTCACAACCCACTTCTTCGACAACAAATCTCTCACCTGGAGATAATTCTCACAGGCCTCACAACCCGTATCTATATTTTACCACAATTGGTTGACTCAAGGATATGGTTATACCGTGACATACAATTATCCCTTTCCCAGAATAGTGTAAGTATGAGAACATGAAGATAATGAAAATGAAAACATCCCCCCCTTAAATACATTGAACTTGACACTTGTCACCTTAATAATATAGCTTTAGCCACCGAGTGACTCATTCCCATTCCTCGGGAACTTAGGATAAATAATTATCCATACATTATACTTTTTTCAGAAATATTAATAAAATATTCCATTGGCTTAATTCCTCCCCTTTTCCCTTTTTCAGTGGAGTTCATCCCCCCTCTCATTTTTTCTGAGTTTGTTTGCGCACATCGATGTGTTAATATTATTAACTTGACTATGACTACATCTTACAAGAAAAGGCCCAATGAACTCTTCACTTCCCGAGTCACCATCCTCATAAACACACAATCTCTCTGGCCTCCAATGCATGCATATATATATATATATATATATATATATATATATATATATATATAACTTGGTCATCCCTATGCACTTTCTTAGGTATGTGCAACACTATGGAATGTATGCACTCTTTTCTTTGACAAACAAACCTCGCGCACTATTCATATGGACACAAAACCATAGTTTGGTGCCAACGGCTCACCAACCTATATGTACAATTACAACAGGGGTTTGTATTAGAGACATTACATTGTCACACTAGGTCTATTTGTTTTCTTTTCAAAATCAATTTTTTCAATTTTTTTTTTAATGTGATTTCCTTTTGTCATGTTATGATCATAGAATTATCTTTGTCTCGGAAGCCAATGACTACCTCTACTTTAATGGATTTGTGACTTTCTAAATATGCGCCATTCCCTTGGCTTTCTTATACACATAACATAGCATTTGGATATTGAAACACTCTTTTTCTCGTTAAAAAAATGGAGTTTGCAATTATACTTTTAAAATCACTGCTCTTCATCCTTTGACATTATGGTGTGCCGATCAGGACTTTGGACTCAAACGCTCACTATCCAATCTTTTGTTTCAAAATAAATGTAATTTAATTCATCATTTCTCTTATATTCCGTTTGGTGAAATGTGTTGCAAATGGTTCGTGGGAAGTCCTACACGCTGCTTAGAAGTTCTCCCTAATTTCCTTTTCATTGCACAAAATCTTTTCCACCAAAGCATGGTAGGTTAAACCAATTATTTCCATCTAAAATGTAATTAATTAATTATATATATATATATATATATATATATATATATATATATATATATATATATATATATATATATATATATATTTGAAATGTGTTTACTTTTCATTTAACGAAATCATTTATATATTGCATGTTTTCATGCATTTCATTGACTCTTGTATGTCTCTTCACTTTTGATCTCTGGCATTCCATTTCAAAACAATGATTTCATTTTGACTTTATTAGGGATGAAAACATTATTGCTTTTCATCACTTCATTGCTTTTCTCTTGTTTTCATTTTTGAATATTTGAAGGTTTTTGATAAATCATTAAAAATATTGAAGGATTTTGAGTATACATTACATACTTTTGGCTATGGAAACACCTGCAAGTCTAAATATTTAGACTTCAAATTCACATGACTCTTGCTCACAACTCCACTCAATAATCCCCATATTTTTATATATATCCATTGTCTATATACCATGGATAGCGTATGTAGAGAGCATGAGGGAGAGAAAATATATTTTATCTCTTCTTTGTCAAATTTTCTAAAGCCTTTGAAATAATTCCTTAAATAAAAGTTTGTGAAATAATAGAAAAAAGTATTTATTTTAGTTGAGTAGAGAGAAGTTATGCTAAACCTATAAAAAAATGTTATAAAAAATGTTATTGTAAAATTGGGAGAACTAATACATGACAAAAATGGAAGAAGGAAAATAAAAACCAATAATAATATCAAGGTGAAAAAATGATATCCCCTCTCTTCAAAACTCTTTTGCATACATAAGGTAGAATGGGGTAGGAGGAATAATAATAACAATATATTCTTTGTTGATTTACACATATAATGTTATGTTGATAACAAAGCATAAAGATAATCTCCAAAAACATCTTGATTCTCTAAACAAATTTTGTGTTTAATCTCAAATGGAAGTTGATGTAGAAAAAAAATAGGTAATAGAAATAAGTACTTGTCAGAAGAAAATAATGATTGCATTGAAAAGTGACTAACGCAAAAGTACTTGAATCTTGAATTTGATTTTAGTTATAAATGAAATTATTGTGAGGAGTCATTTACACTATTTTTCTATACATAATAAATGCAAAAAAAATTAAATTAAGAGTTGGAAATTGAGGAATATTGCTCTTTAGAACATTAGTGTAAATAATAGTTTTGTATGGTTGTTTTATTTGGGATCTATTCCTCTCCAAAAATCTTGGAATAATATTAAGAAAGTTTAAAAACAATGCTTATTAGGGGAACTAGGAGTTAACATACAAGCACAGACTTTATGATTTTTGTGGAAACATGCATATTACCTTTAGAAGGACACAAATTATGACGATTTACTATATATGTTATTAAAATAAAGCATATTTATTTGAATATATTACCAATCTAGAAAAATATTACATCTTAAGATAAGGATTGGTGTGGTTTCAAGATAAAATAGATATAAAAAATAGGTAATTGAAGAAGACGATTTTCCAATTGAACCATTTCCATTTGGGACATGGTACAAAACAAGGTAAAAGAAAAGTTGTAATATGGATGGGATATCAAGGAAGATTACTTAAACATAATTTAGGGATGTTGATAAGGCTCTTTGAGATCTCTATGACTTATACCTTTAACTATTTTGAGCCAAGCTTGTTTTTTCTTGTGGGATTTGCATTTTTATTTTATTTTAGTAAGATATTTCTAGTGAGTTGTTTTATTGGGATTGATAACCTTCGTGGATGTTTCACAACTTGCATTTCCAAATATTTAGAAACTTTATTTATTTTAGTGTTAGTGAGTTATGGGGTTTTGGGTTTTGTGGTATTTGATAAAAAAATTGCCCATAGGATAATGATCGATTATATGTAAGAATGCCAGTGGTTTAGTCTCTTTTATTCATTTTCTAGTGCAACACCATATTTTTTTCTCCTTGATTTTTATGTGTTCATTTTCTTGTGCTTTGAACCTAGTATATTTTCATATCCACCTATACTTTCTAGAAACTATTTTTCTTTTATTTAGGAAAATATTTTGAAGATAAAAAATAATAAGAATTCCATATACTTCTTTTTTTTTCACTCTACAACAAAGTCCATGGCCAAAAAAAAATTACTTTATAGAATAAATAGTGCCCACTATTCTAAATTTTAACTCCTAGTATTACTCTAGATGAGAAGAAATTTCATTTCCTAATAAGAAATGTAATTTTCTTCATAGATTGTTTTAATAATTTCCTTTCAAAATGTAACCTTGAAACATCACATCATAGACCTTATTCATTAATATAGTTTTCTAAATATAAGGAACATCACTAATAATCCTATTGGAATTGGTGTTTGAAGGTTTAGTTACCCTCATATCAGTTTATTGGTTGTTTCTATTGGAATAATTAGAAGGAAGCTCCATTAAAATCAACATTGAAAATATCACAATTTTATAACATTCCTTCACCTAATTGAATGTTAATTATCTTTTTGAATGATAGATTATATTTCCTTAAAACAAATAAATTCTATTATAGAAATTAAAAAATCTACAACTAATATATTGATACAACTATACAATCCCACTATAAAGAGGGTCTAATTTTGTTGTAATACTATATCTATTTTATCCAAGAGTTTGTAATGTAGAATTTAATGTTAATGTAGATTGTGTTGGAACATAAATTCTTGATGGTTCATCAAACTTCTCTTGGAATTAGTTGGTGGAGAGGTCGAACTACATATTAAAATAGTTGGTTGATCAACTGAATCTTTAGATCAGTTAGTCGATCAGTCAAAAAGTCTTTGATTCAGATAGTTGACCAACAATAGAAGATAGTTTGTTAGTATATTGACCAAATGAGCAATAAATTATGGGTTGGAGGCATGGATAGTTAGGTCAAGAATCCTTGTTGATCTGACTAGACAACACATATCTGACAGAGTCAACAGTAACAATTGACAATTATATCTGGACAAGATCCTCCTAATTTTAGGGAATTTGGTTTTATCTTGAAGTTATTAATAACAAACCCTATGGGTCATTATCATCAATAGGATCAAGTGAATCAATATGATCAAGTGGATCAAGCAATTGGAGATATTTTTGTTGTGTAGAAGATGCCCAATATGCATTATGATGTTCTAATCATAATTTGTTGTTCTTAAGTGTTGTAAGAGTGTCTTTAAACACCACCTTTCTATCCTAAAAATAATATTTCCTTTTTAATTATATACAATATTATTTTTCTATTTTGTATCAAGTTACACACAATCCCCAACATGATATGAGAGACGATGGTTTGAAACATCTCCTGTTATTTGCAAACCTTGCTGAGTTTGATGTCTTGTGTAATCGACTTTGGGTCAGTGGTGTGGATATTGTAACTTGTCGAAACATAATTGTTTTGTCTAGATATTGAAGACATCTTCGAGGATTGATCATGTAATTATGGACGGATCAAATTATACATTATGGGAACCATACATGGAAACCCTACTGAAGAGTAAAGGATTGTGGAAGCATACAAATATTTCAATTCCAGATCCAATAGAAAATTAGGAAAAGTTTGATGTTGATGGAAAGAAGGATGAGGCTACGGGGGTCATCACAATCTATATCTCATGAGAGATTCAATTGCAAATCAATGGAATCAACTACCCTCATCAAGTATGGAATAAGTTGAAGTCAATATTCGATAGAGTTAATGAAAGACACATCATGCAGTTGGAGAAAGAGTTGATCTCTCTTAATCCTCATTCTTTTGATATAATAGAGGACTATTTGGTGTTTGTGAATGAACTACAGTTTAAATTGGAACAATGTGGGAAGAGTTATCAAAATAAATATGGAAAACTTATTCAGTTGGTAGTGATGAATTTGAGAACTACATTTGATGTGTTTGTTTCAAATTTATACACCAATTTCCATGCACACAAGGAAGATGGTAAGGATTACATATTTAAAGTTTATTTTGGTATTTTGATTATTAATCAACATAGATTACATGAATAAGCATACCTGGGTGGTAAGAATCAAGATCAATTGATAAAGGAAAATGGAAAGTCAAATCACATTTAAAGAGGATGATTCGATACCCCTACACAAAGACCTAGATCCCTCGACCAAAACCCTAAAGGGAAAATAGATGCACCCGATCAACGTGGAAAGAATAAGATGTGTGAGTACTATGGAAATAATTGACATTTGGAGAAGGTCTTCTACAAGAAGAGAGAGGATTTAGGAGAGAAAGTTAAATGGTTTGAATGAGACATGATCATTGTTCATAGATCCTTTGATAAGTTCACCTTCCATGTCACAACTTATCAAGCCTTGTTGTCTCATTCTATGTAGAATGAATGGGTAGTCGAATTTGCGTGCAATCATGATATCACTAAGGATGCTTCCTTATTCATGTCCTTGAATGACACCAAGGAGAGAAAGATTTATGTTGCCAATGGTTTTTGTCTCAATATTGTTGGTGAGGGTGATGTTTCCTATTGACATGGGAGAATTTTCGATGTTTATCATGTGCCAAATCTCAGTGCAAATTTGTTTTCTTTTTCCGAGTTAACATAGACATGTAATATTTTGTAGTTTTATCCTCATTGGTTCTTTGTTTTAGATTTGAATAAAGGTCAGTCGATTGTTTCCAAAGTGTTTCTTGACCCAAAGGATAATCTTTATAAATTATGTGAAATGACTCGAGTCGATGCTGAATCGACTACTCTTGTTACTCACACTGATGAGTGAATTCGATCTTGGCATGAATGACTCGGAAACCTGAATTTTTAAATTTTATAGTTAAGGGAAACTTATAAAATGGTTGTTATTATACCTAAAGTTTTTCCTTGTGAAGGATTCTATAAAGCTTGTGTTGTTCGCAAGCATGATCGGGCACCTTCTAACTCTAGCAAAGCGTGGTGATCATAGAAATTCCTGGATCTAGTTCACAGTGGTGTCTATTGTATCAATCTACCTTCTTTGGCAATTGCAAGACCTATATATTGAATTTTATTGATGATCTCTCTAGTTTCACTTGGGTTTATTTTCTAAAGAATAAGAATCTTGACTTTGAAGATTTCAAAGAATTTAGAGGCTTTGTTGAAAAGAAATGTGGTC
>JZKD02S2186619.1:3243-13863 GCA_000966675.3 Picea glauca
AAAAACCTTCATTTAGGCCCTCAAAATGTCCCCAAAAGTTAAAACTGGTAAAAATAGTAGATTGCCAAAATTGCCAGAAAATTGTTTTGAGCCAGTTGGAAAAGGTCGGTGGCCATCGATATCCACCTATATCAATCCTCCCTACTTAGGAAGAAATGGTATTTATTTCTTTGATTTCCCCCATCAGATGAGGAAATTTATGTTGAATTTGGCCCCGGGTGAGCCACTTGCCTTGGTGCAAGAGTTGCCCTTCTTTGACGACTTGATAAAAATGGATCCTTTATTGCTGAGTGCCCTTGATTTGTGCATCCACAATATGATCACTAGATGCCTATTGTATGTAGTCAGGGTTGAGATTTGTTGGTGTTAATTGTTCTGATACGTCTGAGGTTTCCAATAATGGTGGGAAATAAGGGTGAAGGAGATCCACATTGAACACTGGGTCCAGGCCAAGAAAGGAGGAATGTTGATCTCAAAAGAATTATCCCCCACAGCCTTGGTGATGGTTTATGACCCATAACAAAGTGGGAAAATCTTCCGATGGGGTCCTGTAAGGCATTCTTTCTGCAAGTGCAAGAAAACTTTGTCACCCACCTGAAACTTATGTGGCACTCGATGTTGATCATGGCACTGCATGTACTTGGCATTGGACTTTGGTAGGATATCCTAAACCTTTTGGTGGATGTGATGGATCATCTCAATGAACTGGGTGGATTTTTCAGCTTCATTTGGAGCAGGAGATGAGTCAGTCAAGGTGATTGCAAAGGGAAGTGCAACATCTATGGGACCCAATGGTTGGAATCCCAACCCCACCTGAAAGAAGATGTGGTCAGCTGAGCTATGCAAGGCTTGATTGTAGCTATGTTGGACATAGGGAAGCCTCACATCCCATGTGTGAGGGTGTTTTGAATTATACATTCGAAGGATATGCACAATCATTCGATTTATGACCTTGGTTTGTCCATCTGTCTGGGGGTGGAAGGCCATGGATTTGGTGAGCTTGGTGTCCAGCAGTGACCAGAGGCTCGACCAGAATGTGCTAAGGAATCGACTGTCCCGATATGAGACAATAGTTTGTGGGATTCCAAAATGTACCCAGACTCATTCAAAGAAGAGCCTGGCAGTGGCCTCTACTGTGATGTTCTTCTTGTAGGCAACCAGAATCGCCATCTTAGAAAAGCGATCAACAACCACAAAAACATAGTCATTTCCTTTCATGGTGGATGGGAGGCCCAACATGTATCCCATTGATATGGATTCCCATGGTCTGTCAGGAGTAGGAAGAGGGGTTTACAGGCCCTGTTTCTTAGTGGTTGGTATGGAAATAGTACAGGCAGTGCAAGACATGAGATACTTGCTGACCTCATGTTGAAGTTTCAGCCAACAAAAATGTCTCTATAGAATCGCCACTATCATTTCGACGTCGAAGTGTTCTGCCACCCGACTACAGTGGGCTTCCCAGATCATCTTCAATCACCTACTTGATGGAGCATAGATATGGCCAGATGACACAACAACCCATCCTGAAGATGGAAATTATCGACAACTGCTTTTTCACCCAACATTTGGTGGGTGGTAGAGAAGTCCATGTCTGTCTCATAGAGTTGGGGCCATCCAGAGGTATCATGGTCACAAGAGTCTAGCACCGTGGTAAGTTCCACAACTGGCAGTCCAATGAGGCAATCAACAACGTGATTGGTGCTTCCTTTTTAATACTTTATGTTGAGGTGGAATTGCTGCAAGTATGTATACCACTTTTGATGGTGATCATTCTGCAATTTTCCTTGCATCTGCATGAATTGCAATGGCTTATGATCAGTGTGGATGACTTTCTCCTTCCCAAGGATGTAATGTCTCCACTGGTGGTAGGCTTGCACAATGGAGTACATTTCTTTGTCATAAGTAGGGTACTTATGGAAAGCATATGATGGTGTCTCACTATGATAGGCCATCAGGTGGCCATGTTGAGTGAGAACGACACCCACCACATAGTCTGAAGCATCTGTCTCAATCTCAAAGGGTCGTTGTAGGTCTGGTAGTGAAAGTACTGGGGTTGAGTACAAGCGGTGGTTCAAATCATCGAACGCTTGTTGTTGGGACTGACCCATTCAAATTTCTCCTTACCACCACCCCTGGTTATTTGGCTGAGGGCCCATGCAATATGGGAGAATCCCAACATGGAGCCACGGTAGAAATTGTAAATACCCAAGAAGCTATTAATCTCAGTGAGTGTGGTTGGGGCTGGCTAGTCATAGATGACTTGGATATTGGCTAGATCCACATGTACGTTGTGCTGATCAATGATGTAGCCTAGGTAATGGACCTTTTCCATGCCAAAGGAGCATTTATCCAAGTTGGCATATAGCTTTTATTGTCATAGACTGTGAAAAACTTGTTGAATATGCTCCAAGTGTTCGGCCCAGGTCTTGCTGTAAATGAGAATTTCATCCAAATACACCACTACAAAAGAATTGGTGAATGGTTGCAGGATACCATCCATCATCCTCATGAAAGTGGGTGGAGAATTTTTCAAACCAAAGGGCATGACCAACCATTCAAAAATGACTTCCTTTGACTTGAAGGTGGTTTTCCATACATCTGTTTGTTCTATCGGGACCTAGTGGTAGCCATACTTCAGATCAATCTTACTGAAGTATTTGGCCCCCATGAGTTGATCAAGGAGGTCATCGATTTGGGGAATTGGGTATTGGTTTCTGATTGTGATTTTATTCAGAGCCCAGTAATCAATGCAGAGTCGCCAGGTTCCATGTTTCTTCTATACTAGCACGATTGGGCTCCTGCAAGGTGATGATTTGGGACAGATGTTCCCCTTGTGGAGTAGTTCTTGGATCTATCGCTTGATATCCTCATTCTCTAACAGAGAGGGGTGATATATTGGCCCATTGGGAAACGTGCACTGGGGGTCTGATCGATGGGGTTCTTGACTTGGCAGTGTAGAGGTACCATGGTAGGTGAGGAGAAGATATCTTAGTATTCTTCCATGACCTTATCTACTTGCTTCTACTATGTGTATAGGTCATCCCCAGAGACCTTGGATGTGGCTGTGATCTTTCGCTTATTCTAAGAGTGAATCACAAAGAAGATGAACTTCCCGGTCTGAGAGATGACCTTCCTAAATTACTTAGCAGAGATCAAGGAAATAACGCTAGGTGGGACTTCCTCGAGTATCCTGTAAAATTCATATTCAATGTGACAATAACATTATGAGGCCTAGACTCATATACAAAATGACATTTCCATAAATAAGGTTGACCCAAAAGAACATCACAAACTTTGAAGAGGAACAACATCACACAATACCTCTTCTTTGAAGGGCTTGATCTCATACGACAGTCACCACTTTTGGCTGACGCAAAGATCGTTTTCTTGGTAGAGCCATCCAATGGTGTAGGGTTGTGGGTGTGGCATTGCTGGTAGGAAAAAATGCTTGAAGACCTCTACTGAGATGATATTCTTCTGGTTACCGCCGTCAACGATGAAGTGTAGTGGAGTGTCTCTTTCCCACATCTATGAATGGAAGAGGCGTTCTCTTTCTTCCAGCTCATCTGGTTCACCAGGTTGGACCTTGGTGGTAGAAACGACAACATTGGGTTCTGCATCAATGATATGTCTTCCCCTTTATAGTTCTGGCTCAAAGTTAGAACCTGCTTCTGATTCAGAGGCTTTCACTTCGGCCGCTAGCGACTACTTTGAGTGGTAGTCATTAGTGTTATGCCAAGGGATGTTATGGAAGTTGCACCACTTCCCAGTATCTTTCTTTGTCTTTTCAGTGTCCTTCTTTACTTGTGTATTGGACTAGTTTTTCCGATATTATCCATCTTTCTCTGTTCGTTGTTCTGTGGGTTGGGGCTGCCCTTTCTTAGATTTTGTTGTGAGGGGTTCCCAGGCCCAAATTGTTGTGTCTTTTGTTTGAGATTCTACTCAATTTTGATGGCATATCGGTAGGGCGTGCCCAAGGTTAAGATGTCTAGAAATTCCATTTCAATATGGATGTATCGATATAGAGCGCCACAATCCCTGAGAACCATATGTCACTCTAAATCTTTGATACCCATTTTGGTGCGCAAGGTATGGAAGATATTTGTGAAATCTGGCACTACTTGGTCTCTTTCTTGTCACAGTGTGGTCCATTTCATCTAAAAGTCATCATAACTTCTGATAGGGTAGTATTGTTCCTTAAAATCATCCTTGAAGGATTCCCAGGTGGCCATGACTATAAATAATGAGGGTTCCTCTATTTCCTTTTGCTCACAAAAAGTTTCCCACCAATATTTGACATGGGGAACGACTTTGAGGAGCGCAAAAGTAATATTTTCTCTATTCGAAAATTTATGGACATAAAAATACCCTTCTAGTAGATTCAACCACTTTTCTACAACATTTGCATCTATCTAACCTTCATATATAGGAATATCAAAGTTTATTTTTACCTTTAAGGGGGAAGTGCCTTTGCTCGAAGAAGATGCGTCGCCTGTTGGTAGCCGCCGAAGGATTTGCACAAAATTATCCATCATCTCATTCCTTTGTTTCATGAGGGCTTCCTCAATCAACAGTTTGAAATGATCTCCTGTCTTGTCATATTTATTTTCTCCTTCCATGAGAGGTCACTTGGGTGTGCGATATCTTTTGTCCTCGAGAGAAACAAGCTCGAGACCCAACTCTTTTTACTCTGACTTCGTTGGGGACATGCATTAAGACGAAAATAAGAAGACCACTCTGATACCAATGATTCATATTTTATGAGAATAATGAAATGAATACAAATTATTAACAGGTTCTTAACAAAAAATAACATATATACAATAAAACTGGTTTTCTACTCAATAAGTAAATAAGCTGAAATTGTAAAATGCAACGGAAACAAGCTTGTTGGAATGGTGGCATCTTATCTCTGAGAAGAGATGTGATGGTTGCACTCATTCGCCAGAATATTTTTACAATGAAGCTCTGTATTCCTTTTTAAAATAAATAGGAATTCCAAAAACCTAACCCTAGGAGATGAAGCGCCAAAAGTCACGTGGGCCCCATCTAGGTAAGTTAGTACATGAACTTCCCTGGGTCGTAACTTTTGCATACGATCTTTGTTTTATGTGTATGATATCCCATTGGAAAGGTATCATTGAGGAGATTCATTTTAGGGGATAATTCATTCCTTAGTGGATGATTGAGAAGATCAATCCTGAAAAACCTTCATTTAGGCCCTCAAAATGGCCCCGGAAGTTAAAACTACTAAAAGTAGTAAATTGCCAAAATTGCCAGAAATTTGTTTTGAGCCAGTTTGAAAACGTGGGTGGACACCATTATCCACCTAGATCAATCATCCCTCCTTAGGAAGCAATTGTCTCCATTGCATTGATTGATCCCATCAGATAAAGAAATTTCTGTTGAATTTGACCCCGAGTGAGCCACTTGCCTTGGTGTAGGAGCTGCCCTGCTTTGACGACTTGATAAAGATGAATCCTTTGTTGTTGAGTTCCCTTGATCGGTGGGTCCAAAACCTGATCACTATATTCCTATTGTATGCAGTTGGGTTTGAGCTCTATTGGTGTCAACTATTCTGCTATGTCTGAGGTGTCCAATAATGGTGGGAAATAAAATAAAAGGAGATCCATGTTGAACACTGGGTCCAGGCCAAGGAAAGGAGGAATGTTAAGCTCAAAATCATTATCCCCCACGACCTTAGTGATGGTGTACGACCCATAATGAAGTGGGCAAAGATTCTTATGGGGTCTTGTAAGGCATTCTTTCTACAAGTGAAACCAAACTTTGTCGCCCACCTGAAACTTATGTGGCACCCGATGTTGATTATGGTGTTGTTTGTACTTGCCATTGGAATTATGTAGGATATCTTGAACCTGTTGGTGGATGTGTTGGATCCTCTTAATGAATCGGGTGTCTTTTTCAGCTTCAATTGGAGCAGGATATGATTCGATCAAGGTGAACACAAGGGGAAGTGCAACATCTATGAGACCCAATGGTTGGAATCCCAACCCCACCTGAAAGGGGTTATGGTCGGTTGAGATATGCAGGGCTTGGTTGTAGATATGTTGGACATAGGGAAGGCTTTCATCCCATGTGCGAGGGTTTTTTGAATTATTCATGCAAAGGATATGCGCAATCATTCGATTTATGACCTTAGTTTGGCCATCTTTCTAGGGGTGGAAGGCCGTAGATTTGGTGAGCTTGGTGTCCAGCAGTGACCAGATGCTCGACCAAAATGTGCTAAGGAATTGAATGTCCCAATTTGAGACAATGGTTTGTGGAATTCGAAAATGTTCCTAGACTTGTTCAAATAAGATCTTGGTAGTGGCCTCTGCTGTGATGTTCTTCTTGTAGGCAACCAGAATCACCATCTTATGATCAATGTGGATGACTATCTCCTTCCCAAGACTATAATGTCTCCACTAGTGGAAGGATTGCACAATGTAGTACATTTCTTTTTCATAATTAGGGTACTTATAGACAATATATGATATTGTCTCATTATGATAGGCCACGGGATGGTTGTGCTGAGTGAGAATGATTCCCACTGCATAGTCTGAAGCATATGTCTCGATCTCAAAGGGTTGTTGCAGGTCTAGTAGTGAAAGTACTGGGGCTGAGCACAAACACTGCCTCAAATCATTGAACGCTTTTTGTTGGAACCGACCCCATGAAAATTTCACCTTACCACCACCCCTGGTTATTTGGCTAAGGGCCCATGCAATATGGGAGAATCCCAACACGAACCTGTGGTAGAAATTGGCAAGGCCCAAGAAGCTCCTAAGCTCAATGAGTGTGGTTAGGGCTGGCCAGTCTCGAATGACTTGGATCTTGTATGGATCCACATGTACACTATGTTGATCAATGATGTAGCCCAGGTAATGGACCATGTCCATGCTGAAGGATCTTTTTTCCAAGTTGGCATATAGCTTGTGCTACCACAGGGTGTGTAGAACCTGTTGAATATGTTGCAAGTGTTTAGCCCAAGTCTTGTTGTAAATGAGAATTTCATCTAGATACACCACTACAAAAGTATTGGTGAATGGTCACAGGATATCATCCATCATCCTCATGAAAGTGGGTGGAGAATTTGTCAAACCAAAGGGCATGGCCAACCATTCAAAAAGGCCTTCCTTTTAATTGAATGTGGTTTTCCATACATCTGTCTGCTCTATCGGGACCTGGTGGTAGCCATACTTCATATCAATCTTACTGAAGTATTTCCCCCCCATGAGTTGATCACGGAATTCGTCGATTCAAGGAATCGAGTACCATTTTCTGACTGTGATTTTATTTATATCCCAGTAATCAATGTAGAGTCACTCAATTCCATCTTTCTTCTGACCAACATGATTGGGCTCCCGCAAGGTGATGAGATGGGACGGATGTGCCCCTTGTGGAGAAGTTATTGGATCTATCACTTGATATCTTCATTCTCTAACAGAGAGCAACGATATACTGGCCCATTGAGAAGAGATGCGTCGAGGGTCAGATCAATGGGGTGGTTGATCTGGCAGTGCAAAGGTATCCTGGTAGGTGAGGATAAGATATCTGAGTATTCTTCCATGACCTTATCTACTTGCTTCTATTGTGTGGATAAGTCGGCCATAGAGACCCTGGATGTGGCTATGATATTTCTCTTATTCCGAGAGAGAATCACGAATAAGACAAATTTCCCCATCTGAGAGATAAACTTTGTGCATTGCATAGCAGATATCAAGGAAATAGCACTAGGTGGGACTGCCTCGGGTATCCTGTACAATTTCCTGTTCAATGTAATAATAACACTATGAGGCCTAGACTCATATACAACATGAAGTTTCCATAAACAAGGTTGGCCCAAAACAACATCACACAATACCTCGTCTTTGAAGGGCTTGATGTCGTACGCCAATCAACACAGTTGGCTGACACAGAGATTGCTTCCTTGGTGGGGCCATCCAATGGTGTAGGGTTGAGGGTGCGGTGTTTTAGGTGGGTCTAGCCTCTTGATGACCTTTGCTAAGATGAGGTTCTTCTAGCTACCAATATCAATGATGAATTGCAGTGGGGTGCCTTTTACCCACATCTATGAATGGAAGAGGATTTCTCCTTCTTATGGCTCATCTGGTTCATTAGGCTGGAGCTTGGTGGTAACAATGGTTGCACTGGGTTCCATGTCATATGGAGAAACATCACACAATACCTCATCTTTGAAGGGCTTGATGTCATACGATAGTTGACACTGTTGACTGACATGGAGATCGCTTCCTTGGAGGAGCCATCCAATGGTGTAGGGTTGTGGGTGCGACATTATCGGTAGGGCCAACTGCTTGATGATATCTACTGATATGAGGTTCTTCTGGCTACCTCTATCAATGATGAAGTGTAGTGAGGTGCCATATACCCACATCTGTGAATGGAAGAGGTGTTCTCCTTATTCTAGCTCATTTGGTTGACCAGGCTAGAGCTTGGTGGTAGCAACGGTGGCATTGGGTTCCATGTCAATGATCCGTCTTCCCATTTCTGGTTCTGGCTCAGATTCAGAACCCACATCTGATTTAGAGGCTTTCAGTTCAGCCACCAGCGACTGCTTTGAGTGGCAGTCATCAATGTTATGCCAAGGTCTCTTATGGAAGTCACACCACTTCCTAATATATTTCTTTGTATTTATGGTGTCCTCATTTGCTTGCAGCTTGGACTGGTTGTCTTGATACTGTCCATATTTTCTCTATCCTTTGTTTTATGGGTTGGGGCCTCCCTTTCCTATATTTTATTGTGAGGGGTTCCCAGGCCCAAATTGCCGCGTCTTTTGTTGAGCTTCTGCTCAATTTTGATGGTATATTGGTAGGCCGTGCCCAAGGATGAGATGTTGAGAAATTCCATTTCAGTATGCATGTATCTATGCAAAGTGTCATGATCCTTGAGCACCATATTTCACTCTAAATCTTTCATACCCATCTTGGTGTGCAAGGTATGGAGGATATTTGTGAAATCTAGCACTGCTTGGTCTCTTTCTTGTCGCAGTGTGGTCCATTTGGAATCCAAGTCATCATAACTTCCAACAGGGTAGTATTGTTCCTTAATAACATCCATTAAGGATTCCCAGGTGGTCATGACTATAAATAATGATGGTTCCTCTATTTCCTTTTTCTCACAAAAATTTTCCCACCAATCTTTGACATGGGGAATGGCTTTGAGGAGCACAAAAGTAATATTTTCTCTATTCGAAAAGTTATGGACAGAAAAATACCCTTCTAGTAGATTCAACCACTTGTCTAAAACATTTGTGTCTATATGAACTTCAAATGTAGGAATATCGAAGTTTATTTGTACATTGAAGGGGGCGACACCTCTGCTCGAAGAAGATGTGTCGCATGTTGGTAGTCACCGAAGGATTTGCACAAAATTATACATCATCTTGTTCCTTTGTTGCGAGAGGGATTCCTCAATCAACAGTTTGAAAGGATATCCCATCTCGACATTTTTATTTTCTCCTACCATGAGAGGTCGCTTGGGTGTGCAAGAGATTTTTTCCTCAAGAGAAACAAGCTCAAGACCCAACTCTTTTTACTCCGACCTCGTTGGGGACATCCATTAAGATGACAAGGAGTAGACCGCTCTGATACCATTGATCCAGATTTTATGAGTAGATTGAAATGACTACAGATTATTAACAGGTGATTAACACAAAATAACAGAGATACAGTAAAACTAGTTTTCTATTCAATAAGTAAATAAGTTGAAACTATAAAATGCAGTGGAAACAAGCTTGCTGGAATGGTGGCAGCTTATCTCTGAGAAGAGATGTGACGGTTGTGCTTATTCACTAGAAGATTATTACAATGAGGATATGAAGGAATTTTTAAAATAAACATGAATTCAAAAAACCCTATAATTCCAAAAACCTAAACCTAGGAGATGAAGCGCCAAAAGTCATGTGGGCCCCATCTGTGTAAGTTAGTACATCAACTTCCTGGGGTTGTAACTTTTGCATACGATCTCTATTTTAGGTGCATGATATCCCATTGGAAAGGTATCATCAAGGGGATTCATTTTGATGGCTCATTCATTCCTTTGGCTATCATTGAGAATATCGATCCCGAAAAACCTTCATTTAGGCCCTCAAAATGGCCCCAGAAGTTAAAACTGCTAAAAATAGTAAATTGCTAGGAAATTGTTTTGAGCCAGTTGGAAAAGGTGGTTGGCCACCGATAGCCACCTGGATCATTGGTTCCTTCATCTCCTCTCCCAAACCCTTAATAGTGTTCACTATTCATCAACACACAAAAAGTAGGTTGCATTCGTCGTCCTTCATCTTCAATTGTTCAAACTTAGCTCTAAAGGTTTGGAGTTTAACTCCCTTAACTTTAGCATCTCCTTCATAAATATTTTGAATTTTGTCCCAAAGATATTTTTTAGAATCGCAATGCATAACTTTAACAAATATTGAATTAGCAAGACTATTTAGAATAATACCTTTAGCCTTTGAGTTGTTTTCTTTGACTTTATTTCCATCCTTTTCTTTTGTGGGAGTGGATGGTTCTTTGTATCCATCTACTAATGATCGCCATACATCAAATCCTTGTACATGTAAAACTGTTTTCATTCTTATACTCCATAATTCATAATTTCGAT
>JZKD02S2186630.1:4455-19824 GCA_000966675.3 Picea glauca
TATATATATATATATATATATGAATTCAATAGTTCATTCTCTCTTCTTTATTTTTGGTCTCATACTTGCAAGTGTTTTTTCTACTTAGCAACTAGATTATTGTGCTAAAATGTGGGATCATTACCAAATGTTAAGATCATAATAATCCCTTGGTAGTATAATTATAGCAGTGAAGGGAATTTAATCAATTTATCCTAAAGGCCAAGATATATCCTACAAAGTAGATTAGTCAATCAAAGTCAAACTTTGAATATTCAAGGCTACAGGTATTTTGGAGCAACAACACATTACCTAATAGTTGTAGAAACATGAAAACACATTGAGGTTCAATAGGTGCACAACCTTTCTATATAACATAAATCCATTCCATCCTTCAAAGTATGATGCGACAACATAATGCATGACACTATCAATGTATAAATCCTACCAACCACATCTACAAGCTACCAACTAGAGCTTATATTTCACACAGGAAGTAATATATGCCATCAATTTTTCCATCAACAATGATTTTCAAGCACTATGATTCCATGAAAAGTTTCAATTCGAAAAATGATCAATCAGTCTAGAACAAAAATTAATGAGGATATGTGGAACTGCCAACACCATTGATGATGAGAAATAGTATAGGGAAATCACCAAAAGAAAGAAGACAAGGAAAGCATGTAGAACAGTATTATGATCTAGAATTTCTTATGATGTTTGCAACCCTAAATTAGTGGTCATCTTTGACATGATCCATGATGTGACTCATTTCTATAGTCCAAAAATGAATTCAATTACCATTCCCATCAACATGTTGATTATACATAGGATGTTCAAAATTCCATGAGTTATTAAAGTATGGGATGGAGATGAAATTAGGGATTTATAAGCTAAATCATGACCTTTATGAACATTTATTAAAACATCAGGAAACCACATAGGAAATAAGAGATTTCTATGACCTTAAACACCTATTGGACTAGGATCTATCGAGAAGTACTCCATATTCTTAGTTTAATTTTTGGCCAAATAGATTCTTCCCCTTGGCCTAAGGTATTGTATTATATGTTCTCTAGGATAGTTCGAACTAACATTCTAATAAAATGGGCCAATAACATCTAACAATAGTTGTGCCATCAATTTCTTAGGTAAAACAAGATTCACATAAACATTTTTCATGTACAGAAATATTTTATGGTTGGGTGTGGCATTTTCCCTCCCATTCGAGTATCAAAGAAATTGTTTAATGTATTATTTATTGTACCATATTTTTACCCAAAAATATGGGTATCTAAACTCTACCATCACTATTAACAAGTAGAATACGAATTCATGGCTTGATGCATCAAAATGCATTGACAACAACAAGACACACTGGATAGATTTGAACCCCATGGTGAGGTAGACATATAAAATGTCAAGGATTGGTTTGAAATGGAAAATATAGATATATTTAGGTATGGGGATTTAAATACCACCTAAATACTCTTCCCAAGTTCATCCTCTACATAATAAAAAACTAGGAGGCATGTCAATAAGTATCACCAACCAATACTTTATAGATACGAATAAGGCCACTTTGTACAAGCCATCGTAGATATCGATGTGGAAATTCTTTTAGGGTACTATTCAAAGCCAGGGTCAATTAAGATTAAATACTATACCCTAACATCATAATCTACAAGTTGGCCCACTATGATCCATTAAACAAGCTTACTGAATTCTACCAACCTAGGGTTACAATTGGGTGCACAATGCACTGAAGGAAGAAAATTTTTGTCACATTGGAATGAGGATGATAAAATCATCATAGTCTTATATGAGTATGGGTGGAGTAGACAACCATTTAATCTGGAACTCGATGAGTGTGAAAAGTACAACTCCAAAGAGGATAAGGTACTAACCACCCTAGTTCAAACTATAGGTTGTGAGAATTTAGGAGAAGATGTCAATCTCAATTGGAATATGGAACTTGTTGCAAATGTGAAAAGAAACACCAAGGATTTTAAATAAAAGAAAGAATATGTTGACATACAATGACAATACCATTAAAAATTAATGTAGTCATATCAAGGGGCAACATTACACATCAAGCCCACCTAACTTCCCAAAGACATGGCTTGATAAGTGGAAAAAGAAGTGGAAAAAATCAAGGCTAGGAAGACTACTAGATGAAGATATCAAAACAAGAAAATAAACTGCATGAAATGACCAAAGCCAACCTAAAGAGGAAACAACCTAGGCATACAAGGGTATAGGTTAAGAAAGGCCAATGGAAAAGGGTGAGAAAGGGACAATGAATTAACTTAACTTTGTCAAAAGAATGATATCCCTAAGTCACTCCAATCATTGGGGAGAACCAAAAAAAAAAAATCAAATTAGTTTCAGGAGTAGAGTGGTAGCAAGGAACTTTATTAGTAAGGAGAATATTGGCCCAACAACTCTCAGAAAGGTTCAAATAGATACCACGCAATTTCAAGCCTAAGGAAAAGGAAGTTTCAACCCTGAATAATATCCCCCAAATATCAAGTGTTATTATCTGGTCATCACTTAGGCCACCAAAGGAAGGGTCATGTGGTATCTACAACAAATGGCCATTAACTCCATGAATGATGCCTAGGATATTTAACCCTAATTATAGTTTAACTTCTTTCCTAGGAGGAGTCATAGAATCATATATCATACAATACATTTTTCAACAAACATTTTACTTATACTTTGTGGCATTAGGAATTTCAATGATATAGTGGTATTGAAAACCTAACTTTAGATGAATTGAAGTAGGGATGATGAATTAGCAATGACTTAGTTGTGTTAGATTCACCATGAATACATCTTAAAACTCTAGTTCTTTAACTATCATTCATTATGGGCATGGTCATTGTGATATCTTAGTTCAATGACCACACTTGACCCATCTACTAATTCCACCATTCCTCTATCATTTGTCTCCAAGTCACCAACCTATTGTTGTATTCATCATCTCCATGAGTCCTTATATTATTCATCTCCAAGCCACTAACCTACACATAATAGTCACTATATACACCAAATTTTGTTAGGATTTAGGGAATTGTGAACCAAGCACCCAAATACCCTTCAATGGACATCCAATCTATGATCACACTACATAGTAGTCAAATTAAGTAAATAGTACAAGGATCTATTCTACATTTAAATGTCATACCAAAAATATTAACAACACATGTGTTGGGCCTAACAAAAAATTAGCAAATTCAACCTTGTGCCATCAGGTTAAAGGATTATATAAAGAACAAAATCAAGATGGACAACATTACTTCAATTGAAAACGATAATACAACACTTCAAACAAATATGGTAGAAAATAAGATATACTAGAAATACTAGTACACATGTTAGGTCCAACCACAAATTAACAAATTCAATTCTATGACATTAGGCTAAAGGAAAATATAAAGAACAACTCATGTGCTAGGATGATTTTTAAATTGCAGTGGATATTCCGCTAGAATAGTTTGTCACAAAAATATTAAACTATTTTGAAATCTTAGATTTTGGCAGTTTATTTCCTTAGATCCTAGATTAGTTAATTACTAGATTTTCTTGAATTTATGAAATTAATTGCCTACGAAAATGAGAGAAATAAGAAAAAATATACATATCATCCACACAATTGAACATAAAATGTGTCATGGGAAACCCAATACGAAAGAAAACCCATCTAGAAGGCAAGGCCTATGCTCTGCTCTCTTTTCTTCAACTATGGAATGAAAGTACAAAGAAACAATGTTGATAAAAAATATTGTTTAAGATCTTTGAGATAACATGATGAGGATAAATGAAGGTTAGGGTTCACATGGACCAGCTACCCTCCCACCCTGACCACGTATGAACTCCTCTTCATGCCTTTGATCGCCTATGCACCCTGACACTGACCACCACAGAAGAATGGGAACATAAGGGGGAGTGAAAGCCCCCTCTTATCGTAACGTCACCGCCAATGATCTGGAGAACTCGCGAGCACGTCGACCATCCTTTGAGCTGCCATTTCACTTACAAGACCAATATCTGCAGGAAGAGATGGATATAAGAAAAGAATCAAACATGGATGTTGAGTCCTCACATCCAAAAGTAGCGGGTCCAGATACCTGACAAATGTATCTCCCAAGCCTCGGTTGCACCTAGGTATGTCATCAAAACCACCAGGATAGGGTAGCATACACAATTCATGAGAGACCATACCCTCATAGGAAAATTCCTAGGTTTGTGGCCCTTAGAAAAGGACCTAACTCGCTAGATCAAGGCGTAGTGGAACCCCAAGGGAGACTATGAGCTCCAAAGGTTTCTTCACAGTAATATTCTACAACCTAGAGGACAAGGACAAGATATTTGAAGGGGGACCATATTTTTATAATTTGGCTAACCTCTATCTCCATTTCTGGACAGATCGCTTCTGCCCAGAAAAGGAAAACTTTGAATATGCACTGGTATGGATTCGCCTATGTTCCCTACCTCAAGAGTTCTGGTTAGAGGAAATTTTACTAGGCATAGGCAACACCCTGGGTAAATATATCAAATATTCTGAAGCTACCAAATAGATAAAATACACCTCTTATGCAAGAATATGTGTCTATATGAACATGTCCAAAGCTCTTCCAGGCACAATTACATTAGAATACCAAGACAAGGAATGTGCCCAAACCATAGACTATGAACACATTCCTTTCAGATGTTGAAAATTCCATGAACATGGACACCTTTTCATAGACTTCCCTCTCAATGGCCCCCGCAATAGGGAAGCTAAAGCGAAATCAAAGGAAGTATTTACCCAGGTTCAAAATCAAAGGAGACAAGCACAGAAGAAGCCCAAAATCAATAATGGAAAAAAGAACCCAAACAATAATTCATTTGAAGCCCTCAACCGCCTCCCAGAGGTAGAAGAGGTGGAAAAACATCAGAAGACCATGGGGAAAGATCTCAGCAAGCGCAACAAAGACTAGCTGTCACAAGAGTATCAAACCCCAGCAAACCAAGTAGATCCACAGACTCACCCAGTCTCAGGGAAAGAAACAAAAAGAGAGGAAGACATAGTCATGGAAATGGATGAGCAGAACCTAGCATAAATCGACCTAGACAGGTTAGAAGAAGCACTCAACAAGAAGGATCTTCAAACCTTACCAGAGGACCAAATCATGAAAGTTCACAAAGTATTTCTGGACTCATTAGCAGGGGATACATCCAGGTTGGGGATCAACACAGACCCAAACCAAGATCCAAGAAAACACCCAAAAGAAAAAAAGTGGTGAGGCAGAAAATCAGCTCACCAGCTAATAAAGGAGGCGGGAAAATATATGATCAACTCGATACAAATTCACAGGCTCTTAGAGAGCTCCTTTTCCCACCCACCAAATTGTTAACCATGAAGATCCTCACCTGGAATATTAGAGGCCTAAATGGAAGATCCAAACAAAGGATTCTCTGAAACTACATCAAAATGGAAGACCCTAATATATTCTTGATACAAGAGACAAAATGTGTGGGGAAAACTGTAGAAGATATCATCAAAATATGCTGGCAGAACTTCGAATCCTATCAAATGGACTCAAAAGGGGTTTTAGGAGGCCTGGCCATCCTATCGAATCCTACTACAATCATCCTTGATCAAGGCTTCTCCACTCTGTGCACCATCAAAGCGTGCTACATATCCATCTGTTCAGATAAGGAGGGAATGATCACAAATGCCTATGGACTGCAAAACAACCAAGACAAAGAACTCTTTCTTCAAATCCTAGCTTACCTAGGCTACTTAGTAGAGGGAAAGCGATGGATAATAACAGTAAACTTCAACATGATTCTCACACTCGAGGAGAAGCGAGGGGGAAAAAGGGGCCTGGAGCAGGATAAAGCAAAATTCCAGGAACTCATAGAGAACCTCAGACTGGTAGATATTGAGAATAAAAATTGCACCTACATTTGGACCAACAAATAACATGCAGGCTTGATCGCTTCCTCATCTCGGAAACCCTCCTTTTGGAAGGCCCCCTAATAGATTCCAACATCCTCCCGAAGGTAGTTTTGGACCACTAGCCGATTCAGATCTAGGTTGATGTTATTGCCACCCCCAAGCTTAAACCCTTCAGATTTGAATTTTTTTGGCTCTCCCATCCAAATTTTCAGGAGTTAGCCCGTCACTGGTGGAGCACTGCAGAAACATGGAGGGGTACAAAAATGTATTGCTTCCAGCAAAAATTCAAACATTTTAAACAAAAGGTGCACAAATGGAACAAAGAAGTCTTTGGGAACATTTTCTAGGAAAGGAAAATACTAGAACAAAAACTAGAGAACCTTCAAGGACAATTCATTCATGTAGGATACAAAATCACTTAGCAGTAGCAAGAGAGTGAGCTCAAAATGAAACTAGAAGAAAGACACAAGCAAGAAGAAATATCATGGAGAGAGAAATATTAGGTTCAATGGCTCAACGAGGGAGATAAAAACACCAAATTATTCCACTATTCTATGATCCACAGACACCTTATCAATCATATCACGAAGTTGGATGACTCGCAAGGCAACACCCTATTAAATCATCAGGAAATAATGCACGAGATGATAGACTTCTACAAGGATCTCCTCTCAAAACCCAAGGTGGACCACACCTCACCAATAGAGCGGGTGACTCAAAATATCCCAACTATAATCACCCGGGAACAAAATGAGGCTCTCATGATGAGGTTATTTAGGAGTTACCCACAGGCAAGGCTCCAGGTCCATATGGTTTCACAATAGACTTCTTCCACTCCTATTGGCAAATGTTAAGGGAGGAATTATGGCAGCTGGTGGAGGAATCACGCAACTCAAGAAAAGTTCTTCCAGCACTAAATGCCACTTTCCTCACCCTAATACCCAAAGAAGAAAGAGTCACAAATCCGAATAACTTCATAGCCATAGCTCTTTGCAACATGATCTACAAAATTATTTCCAAGGTCATAGCTCTAAGAATCAAGCCAATTCTACCCTTCATCATCTCCAAGTTGAAATCAGGATATGTCGAAGGAAGGAAAATCATGGATAACATCATACTTGTCCATGAAATCATTCATTCACTCAAAAGCACTTGTACTCCATGTATGCTTCTAAAACTTGACCTTTCAAAATCTTTTGACAAATTAAGCTAGCAATACATGAAAGCACTCCTATCAGCCTTTGGTTTCAACAAGGATTGGGTCTCTTGGATAATGAACCTCATTTCCTCAACCTTTTTCTCAATCCTCGTCAATGGTGTCCCCTCTCAACCCTTATCCCCCTCAAGAGGAATAAGGCAAGGCGACCCTCTCTCCCCTTTTATTTTTGTCAAAATGGCTGAAGGTCTAGGATGCTATATCAAGGCCTCAATTAAAAATGGATCCCTCCAAGGCCTCCCTCTTCATGGATTACAACCGGAAGCCTCCCACAACCAATTTTTTGATGACACACTACTAATGAACACCCCCACCACACAAGAAGAAATTAAACTAATATCCATCCTCTCTAATTTAAGTGAAGCCTCTAGCACCACCTTTAATCTGGCCAAATTGAAACTATTATTTTTTAATACTCCTGTGGCAATCCAACAACACCTTTCTCAAATTATGAATACCATTGTCTGCACTCTGCCCTCTTGCTACCTGGGACTCCCTCTTTCTGACTCAGCAGCCAGAAACATCTCCTAGTATTATCTCCTACTCTCCATCACAAACCATCTTAGCAACTGGACCTTTCTCTCTCTCAACCTTCCAACCAGAATCATTATGTTAAAGTCAGTCCTCCAAGCCATCCCCGCTTACCTCTTCTCAGCCCTAGATGCCCCCCAATCATTCATAAAGAAAATAAGGAATCTGCAAAGAAAATTTATATGGCATGGACACAACTCGAACAAAAAATGGGCCCTAGTCAGCTGGGACAAAGTATGCAAGCCCAAATATTCAGGTGGTCTGGGCCTCCGAGACCCTGGAAAATTAAACAACTCCATGGGAGGAAGAATTTGGTGGAGATGGCTCAAAACACCAATAGAGTTCTGGGCAAAACTCTGGAAATGAAAATATGCCCCAAATACGCACCAAAGTCAACTTATAAGAATGCAAGAGCAAATTCAGGGCTCCAACATCTAGAGTGCAGCTTGGAAGAATCAACCACTCATACAGGAACATGCTTTCTAGGAAGTTTGCAATGGCCAGAATGCCCTATTCTAGACGGATTGCTAGCAGCAAATGCCACCCCTTCAACTGGAATAAAATCTACAATTCTACGAAAATCACATTCAAGATCTTGCCACTCTCAAAGTAGTAGATTTGTGGATAGATGCCCCAGCAACTCTCCCTGGAAAAGATGGAAATCTACTCATTATGAACTCCAAGTGGCAATGGAATGTGACCTGCAGCACTGGAAACAAGCTAAAACCCAAAGGTGAATCTAGAAAATCACAGACCAAGACATTCTCAGGTGGGGATACACACCTCATGGAAGCTTTACTCTCAAGGAGGGATACATTCTTCAGGAAAAATTCCATAATCTTCAGAAAGATAACATCTAGACAACAATATGGAAATCAAAACTCTGGCCCAAAATCTCTACGTTCCTCTTGATTCTACTCCAGAACAAGATCTTAACCTAGAACAATATTGAAAGACAAGGTTTTATTGGCCCCTCAATTTTCCATCTCTAGGCAGAAACCATGGAACACCTCCTAAATAAATATCCACTTAGTGAGAACATCTAGAACCAGGCCACTCAGTTCATGAGAAGAATCAGACGAGTTAAAAACAACATCATAAGCACCACCGTGGATTGGGGCTTAGGCTCCTTCAAAATCCCTATCCTAAACAGAACTTGGTAACTCATATGAGGATTTATAGTTTGGAAAATATGGAAATAGAGGAATAGAAGAGTATTTCATTCCCATCCCTCTCCTCCCACCCTCCTCTGGAACACAATCCTCCTGCATCTCTAGGAAACTCTTTAGCTACATTTATGGACCAAGGAAGACTTCCCCACTGACCTAGGTGAGCTCTCGCTCCTCAAATCTTGGGGCTTCTCATTTTCTCACTCCACTCCTCCTTAGTAGCCCCCCCCCCTAATCTCAAAATCCTTCAGTCTCTCTAAGTGGCTCCCCCCCCCGCAAGGCTTCTATAAGGTCAACTTTGATGGTGCATCAAAAGACAATCTAGGACACTCATGGAATGGAGTGGTCATAAGAAACAACTTGGGCCAAATACAAAGCCTCATTGCAGAAAAAATCAAATGCGACACCAATAAATCAACAGAAATTTGGGGTCTCATCAAAGGAGTGCAAATGGATCTAGATCAAAACATCACTTGTATGATCATTAAAGAAGACTCCAAAATCATAATAGAGTTGGCAACAAAAATCCTGAATGGCAGAGATCCAAGGAAAATCACTCCCAGTTGGTGCCTCCTTGGCCCTCTTTACAGCTTCCAAGATCTTCTCAGACCCTCTTTAATGCTAACCCCCTCACACATTTGGCGAAGTGAAAACAAAATAGTGGACATAATGGCCAATGTAGGGGTTGACTCTATTTAGCAGATCATTCTCCATGATTCCAAGCAGTTCCAAAGCTCACCCCTCTGGATCCAATGTGAGGAGCTAGCCCAACCAAATGGCCCTAATCTGGATGAGGTGCCACCTCTGTCTAGTTAGAAATTATTCCAAGTCATAAATGATCAGAAGCTCAGGAGAAAGGGAGACTATAAGAATCAATGTAGAATATCTTCAACCAACAGATGTTTTCAGGAGTTGTTTTCCAAAGTCGCGAAAAGTGTGAGATGATCTAGACCGTTGGTGCTCGAGAAGATCTGGACCATTGGTGCTCAAGGAGATCTAGACCGTCAATAGAGGATCTTAGGAAATCTAGAATCGGGAGAAGCTATCTTCCCAAGTTGTTGAGTCATGAAATGAGAGAGAGGATCTGGACCATCGATCCCGAGGAAATATGGACCGTCAATATGATCCTGAAGGACTTGCAATTTTGGGTATCAGAAGAAGGGGAACACTCGGTTCTTCGCTATCCCGAGGCATGAAATCCTAAAATTTGGAACACTGATTCTCGAGGAGATATAGACCGTTGGTGCTTGAAGAGATATGGACCGTCGACATATGTTTTTGGGAACTTGGAAATCGGGATTCAAAATCTCAGAGAGAGTTTTCTGCCCAAGTCGCGAAGTCGCAATATTTTAAATTGCAAAACATGAGAGAGGTTATTGACTGTTGATCCCGAGGAAATTTGGACCGTCGAGCTGGTCCCTAAGGGCTCACAACTTCGGGGATCACAAGAAGGGGAACACTCAGTTCTTCGCTAACCTGAGGCATGAAATCTTGAAATTTGGAATGCTGGTGCTCGAGGAGATATGGACCGTTGGTGCTCGACAAGATCTGGACTATCGATAGATGATTTTGGGACCTCAGGGAATGACGAAATGAGAGAGAGGATTGAGACCATTGATCCCTAGGAAATATGGACCGTCGATCAGGTCCCGAAGGGCTTGAAATTTCAGGGATCAGAAGAAGGGAACACTCGGTTCTTCGCTATCCCGAGGTGCGAAATCCTGAAATCGAGAGAAACCACCAGTCGTAAAATGAAAACTCACAATACAACCGTAGTGAAGTTCAAGGGCATGGGTTTTGAGAAAACCATTCCTCCGATAGTGCAAAGTGGGAAGTCAAGAAGAGGATCTCAATCGCTAGTTGCGGGCCACCGAGGACCATTGATCTGATCTGATGGTTTTGGGGACTTGGACCTCGGGAAACCGCAAGCATTTTTGTGTATGTAGATACCTTCAGCCCCAGAATTTTTGGTGTATGTAGATAGGCTACAGGTATTTTTGTAAGCCTTCAGTTGAAATTAATATAAGGATCCACTTTTTATTCAGAAAAAAAAAACATGATGAGGATAAATCCCCCTACAATTTTAAAGAGGTATTACTCCTCTATCAATATTTCATACTTTACAAAAGAAGACTATAAAATACTAGGTTTTCATAAAATAAATGTTCACATGAAAAGAAATCCTGAGAGAGGACTAGGCTTATTGAGGGGATGAGTATTCGCAATATTATATAAGAATGTAAACCATAAAGATATCATGATAAAAATAAAACATCATTGGACAAGATCCAAAAATGGTTCGCATTCATAGAGAACTTGACATCTGTTATCACCATAACAATTATACATGAAATACGAGTTTCAGATTTAGCAGAGGACTAAAGCAGTGTAGAGACATGGCGCGATTTGGAGGACCATGTCACATATGGAGGCATATGGATAAGTATAGCAGAGGCATGAAAGGAAAGATCGGCCAGACCATAGATTTTGAGGCAGCCTAGATCAATGGTCGAGACCCATATCTGGCGGTGAAATAGCACAAATTTTAATTATGTGAAGGCAGACTGGGGAAAACTACTATGGTTTCATTCGTGGATGCATGGCGCTCTCAGAAGCACATCAGGGGAAAAAGCGGTCTACCTAAAACCACTTTATCCAACCCCCGATGTCACATGTCGAAAAATCATTCGATATGTGTCATTCCCATAGATTGCATACGAAAAGGGGAGAGTTAACGACTTATTTAGACACATCAGTACCATTTCTCAAGTACTTCAGGTCGTGCACCGTCGGGTAAGCGTTGCCAGAAGGAAAATCTAGAGGCTAATTGTTTTGAAGCTGACAACCGAGTGTGATAGGCTAGAATTCGGACAAGTATTGTCATCATAGTCTGTTATTAAACACTAAATGACAACCATCCTCAAAATTATAGATAAGTTTATCCCGTTTGAGAAATCGACATTTCATTCAGAACGAAGTAATTGAAAAGACCAGGAAGACGAAAATTGTGTTTTCTACAACACTGGGAGACATGGACTAGGCCGATCAAACAACATCCAGTGAAACAGAATTTTCGACTAAGACGGAAAACCCATCAATGACTAAGAAAGAGAAGTCGATCGCACGGATACTAGCAACCAAATTCCATACTAACCCTATGACAGAACCAGAATTAGAGGTCAGACTAACTCCTATCACAAGGGATTTAATCATCAACGGACACATGGAGAAGTGCTACAAACAAGCCAAAAGAGGGAAGTGGAGCAAGCGACAGAAGACAAGATCCAGAGCTGAGGTGGTCGAAAGATTTGGGGAAAATCAACCAGTCTGATTGAACAACCTAAAAGAAGAAATCTCCAGGTTAGAATAAGTTCTCAAGTTGAAATGAGTATGTTTTAGAAAATTTTGGACCTATGGCGTTCAATGAAAATGCCTCAGATATGTCAAAATTGTTTATAACTCTCCCTGTAAAGTAGGAGAATAGTTGTGATGCGTTACTCTTTTATGTAACCGATCTCTATCTTTAGACTGTGGGGAAGTTGAGTTGTTTTGAATCCCTCATGTAAATTTTCTATATATATTATCCCTAGGATAGAAAGAAGTTAGAGGGGGGTTTCCCTCGTTGCAGGTAGACTTTGTAAAATCATGGAGCTAAACTGAATATATGATGCAGAAGCAATTTTTGAACTGTTTATGAAAATATTCTAATTGGTTGTGATATGAGTTTTGTCCTCTTTCATAGTGTGTGTTTCCCGTGTCTTTAAAATTCCATTAGCAATTTCCTCTTTTAAATTGGAGAGTTTAAAGTCTCGTATTCGTCTGATGATGCTCTAGACTTAGCAATTTAAATTCATGTGATTCTCTTCTCAACTATTTTAGAATTCATTTTAATATGCTCTGAAGCAGTTATGTGTTTTCCCTTTTCTTCTTTTTCCATGAAAATTTCAATTTGAAAACTCAGACTCATTTCCTCACTTAGCCTTTCTCCTCTAGATAGTTCTAATGACCCACCACTGCATTATTCATTTCTGACTCCATAGCCCAAATGTCACCCCCACTTCTTCAACAACTTTATAATACCCCCCCAAACAAACCAAATCTAGCCAATGATTTCCAAAGAAATATCAAGTGACATGAGAGAGCCCTCTCTGAGTTGAGAAGGCTAGTGCCCAACTCTAAAGTTGGTTGAAACAATTACCTTTGTCATTTGTCTATTAGCTGGACAAAATTTACAAAGTGCTAACAACATGTATACGACATTAGACTCAAAAATGATTTTGATGGACAATAAATTTGAAATATCATTCTTTAAAATCAAATTATAAGAAATCACTAATGTAATACCCCAAATAGTTATCTGGGGATCCCAAAAGGTATACAAATGTTTGTATTAAAAACAATAATTTTTGAATTGTTCATGAAAAGTAAAAGCTATTCGTCCTTCAAAGAGGACTAGGATTGGGTTCCTGAGGACTATGAAATTTAAGGAAAGACCTGTAAGAAAGAAAGGAAAAAAGTTAGGGGTTGGCCTTTGGTTTTCATAGATTCTAAAATAAGAAAGGTTGGGTAACTACCAACTGACAAAAAGAAATAATGTGATTACTTGAATTACTATGATGGGAGGAGGGATCTCACTATTTTCATTTTGGGGTGATTTTTGTAGAGTTTTGTCTAGAGTTTTGGTGGATGTTGTAACTAAATTTGGCTAATCTAGCTCAGTTATCTTTACCAATGCTTTATTTAACCATACTTCGATATACTCCTACATGAGAGAAACCATTGTCTCATGTTTAATCTTAGCATCGAACAATTCATTCTCAATATCTCTAATATCAAAATTAGTTGGTGCAATGTGTCTTCAACCTCAACGTTCTTGTTTACATAATGAATCAACCCTTTTTCTACTTCCTCCTTTGAGTATTCAGTTATTTTATTGAATTCATTTGTCCATGCAACTTTCAACGTATCCAAATGTTCTTGTAACTGATCCTTGGAGAGTATAATTGAATCCATTATTAAATGTGGGCCCCTCATCTCTTTTTTCAAATCAACAAGTTGTAGAAATAAATCACCCCTTTTTCCATTTATGTTATCACATTTCTCAAGTAATTCTTTTAAATATTTAATCCTTTTTAACCATCCATTATTGATATACCTTAATCTAATTTTTTATGGTAGTTTGTGTTCTCTCCTTTGCATGTCATTCATATTATATATTTTAGAAAAGAATGTGCGAATAACTTTCTCGTAGAAAATGTCATCACTATCCAGGTCCTTTTGGAGATATTCTTCGAAATTTGTAATCTTTGAAGACAATATAGTAGAACTAGTACATAGTTCCCATAAATCAGAGATCAAGGGAATTCTGTTTTTTATATTCTCTCCAATGTATTGTTAGATGGTCATCAATAGTTTTGAAGCACCCCTTATCTTGGAGCTAGATTATGGAATGCCTTCCAAAGTATTGAGAGGATGGATGGTAGCAATTGGCTCAACAAATTGAGGCTTCAAAAGTAAGGCATTCTCCAATTATTTTATTCTTTTTTTTCAATATTTGGTTTTCTATTTCAACTTCACCAATTGAGTATTTGAGTGCTTCTCTGGTTGCTTCATGAAATTGCATGATCTTTGAGGGTTTTACCCCATGTAGATCAATCTCAGAGTTCCATTTCTCAACAACCTTTTTATTTTTAAGATTAATTTTTTCAATCAAACATTTTTTAGATTCCTTGTTGAAAGAAACATGGTTTAATGTGATAGAATCCTCTTCAAAAATCAATGGCTCTTGACAAGACAACTATTATGTTGTTTTTGTATTTTCTAACAATCTATATGTAGCCCAGTCTAGGTATTCTTCTTCTGCATCTACTTCTATGTCTTGAAATTCAGGTAAAGGAATTTATCCCTTTTGAGTTACATATCTTTTACTATTAAGTGCAACAGGGGTGGTATGAGTTTTCCCAATATTTCCTTTTGGGGGGTTTTCATCTCCTCCACAAAAATTTCCCGAATGGGAATTCTTTGCTCCAAGATTTCTTCCCTGGGTTCGATTTTTTGTTGAAGAACTCCTCTGTGAAATATTAGGTGAATCGTGGTTACGATTACCACTTCTCGTGGTTCGACCCTTCTATCTATGTTGGTAATTAGTGCTAACTAAGGTGTCAATATCATCATTAAATTTGTCCATAATAGCTTCCATGGGGTTTTTATTATCCCCACCTCCTTATTTAAATTGAGTAGTCTTCACAAAGGATGAGAAACAACTGATTGTGGACATGTGTGTTGTAAATAAATCATTGGATTCAAATCCCATAATTTCAAGGATTTATTTTAATTTGAAGTTATCAAAATTCTTAGCAAATTTATCCAGATGGGAAATGTTTTTGACAATGATTTCCCCAATTTTCCAAGGTAATGGAATGAACCTTTTTTCCTCTTCTTTTTAAAGAAGTGTTCCCAAAATTTATATTATTTACAAACTTCAATAACAAATAATTTATCTGACAGATAAAAAGGAAGTA
>JZKD02S2186652.1:15120-25583 GCA_000966675.3 Picea glauca
ATATGTGCGAGGTAAAATATTTGACGATGGTAACAAAAATTCACCTAACAATCTACAACATAACAAATAACTAGTTAATGTAAGAATATTAATCGTAAAAATTGCATTCTTATTTCACACACTAATTAACACTAAAAACAAATAGAAAAAAATCAACATTTATGTATAATATGAGATGAAACATATTACATACCTTAGGATCTGTGTCATACAAGTGTTCAAAAAATTATTCATAACCTTTAATTTCACTAGAAGCAATGTAGCAGAAAGAAGATTTGCTCTTGATCCTTCATAAAGTCCTTTATTTTCCTTTTCTAATAGAGGTTCATCATAAATACCAACATTTTCCCCATCCTCATCCGACTGCGAAAACAAATCTTGGATCATTTGATTTGTCCCATCATCTTCTTCCATGGGATCATTAACTTGATTTTTCCCATCGTCTTCTTCCATGAGATCCTCATTTGCTTGGTCATGATGTTCCTCAGCTTGTACAACATCATTTCTACTAATACTTGGTGCAATATTTTGTGGAAAGTTAGAGGGCAACTCTAACTTTATAATTACAAAAAATCATGCAAAATTAATGTAAACTATAACAAACATTTGATATGAATATATAGCTAATTACCATGGGACGATATTCATTCGATCCTCCATCAATGTGCCCATATTTCCTACAATGGTTTGTAGTTGTTGCTATTAAAATTCTTACGGGACATATGAGGCAACATTTTTTACAAGGGCAATAACATCTACCATCACCCTTTTCACCCACTTTACTTTTTTCCCCACCTCTAACTATATTCTACGACATTCTTCCGCACAACTTCTGTACAAAAATACCCTTTCGGAACTATCATTGTTATAGAAAGATTGTCGCAACATATTTAAATCGTCAAATATTTATAGTTCAACTTTAGGTCACCATCGTCGCAATTGTGACGACCGTGACCTAAAATATTTCTTTTTTTTTTACCTATTTATTTTTCATATTTAACGGTCCCTTATAACGGTCATTCATCTCTCTTGCGACGAACTTTGACCATATCAATTTAGACAAAGTATATTCATCGAGATAGCGACGAGTATGGGATGGATTTAGAAAAAAAATGAATAATTGAACTTTTTCTCTTGAATTTTGTGACGAAAGAGTACTTTCGTCGCAAGTTTTTCAATATGTAGTAGTGTTAGAACTACCAAACTCCTCAAAAGGTCCAAGCTTCTTCACTAGAGTTCCATGAGGATGGTCATGTTGCAAGGGATGTCAATGACTTGTGATTCCATCTTTGAAAATATCTTCGCTGGCTCAACTTTTGGATTGTTACTATACTCATTTTCCATGGCTAGGGTTTTAAGACTTCTTTCTTGTGCCAATTCTAAGATCTTGCAATTTCCCATAAGAACCCCAAAGAAAATTTGTTTAATACCAATATGATATGTAAACTACTGTGGATATTCCATTGGAACGATTCATCTTTACAAAGCTTACAATATTCTACAATCTCATACTATGCAGTATTTTACTTTAGATTTCATATATACTATTACTAGTTTATTACACAAGCTACTGAAATAAATTGAAGCTAAAAAGAGAGAATCTAAGAAAATAAAACACCATCCACACAATAAACAAAATATGTACCTTGGGAAAATCTAATACTAGAAAACCATAGCTAGAAGATGAGGCTTATGCCTTGCTCTTTTATTCTTAGTTATGAATTGCAAATACAAAGAAAGTGCACTCACTATAGAGTTGCCATGGACATTGTGGCCTATATGGCTACTATAAGATTTTTTGCTTCTTATATTCTACTTCAATATCATATTCTCAATGCTTTGTTCTACTATGGAACAATTATAAATACTATAAGAAGGGAGCCCCTTTCTTTCCTTGTCCAATATTTAACATGGCCTAATAGTGGTCTAGTGTTAGGGTTACGTTTTTTTCATGCCTCGACTCTTGATTAGGGTTATGGTTTTGGACCCTCTAGAATATTATTGAAAGTCAACACATGGCTATCTCAACTTGTGAGTAATGGGAGCTAACCAATTGGTATCATGGTGGTCAACAAGATAGGTCAATTTGTTGGAGGCATAACTTCCTCATATGAACTTTGATTGAGGTGATCATTGGAAAGCTCTCGATGTGATTTAACAATCTCACCATGATAGGAAATTGTTAGAAAAGTTTTGAACCCCAAGAAATGTAGTTTAAGGCCTCAAATAGGCTCCATAAATTTATGGATCCCAAATCACCAAAGTGGGACCTGCCCCTAAAATGGCCCTTATAAGCTAACAACTCAAATTTTTCTTATGACAAATTATATAAGTGGTCTTGCTAGATCTGTTGAAGTCTAGAACCCTAGTTTGTTTTGAATTTTATGTCATTTGTGGCTGGTAGAGGGGATACCCCTATCCTCATCCCCTAGATAATGACAATTTGGGATCTCTGGTTTCCACCATTTGAAAAACGGTTAAGTAGCCTCCCTCTCACGTCGTCAAGAAGATGGATGAAATCCTGAAGGTTCCTGTGCATTTTTATTCTTTGATAAATCTTGCCTTACGATTTGCTGAGAATGGCCTCATAGGCCAGTTCAGTAGGATATGGCCATCTTCATGCACAATGACTCTTTGGGTGGATATAAATTGGAAACCTCTTAGCCAAGGGCAGATCTTGACCTTCTTTTGTGGCAGGGATTTCTTTGTTTTTTTGTTCGAGTTCAAGGCCGACAGAGATCTCATCTTCAGAAGCGATCCCTACTTCATGGGGTCTAGGGGAATGTATCTCAATCGCTAGATCCCCGAATTCTTCATTGAAAATGACATCCCATAGACAATCCCTTTCTATTTTTGCCTCCCGTACCTATCACTTCACTACTAGAATAATGAGACTATCAGAAGTATAGGTAATACTCTTGTCCGCTATATTGATCGAGCTGAACCATAAGGAAAAAACCATAATTGAAATATGATACAACTTGTGCCATGGTTGTTTAGGGTAGTATATGTTGAAGAAAATTTGTCAATGGGAAGCTCTTAAGAACCAATTCTCAGTTTGTGAACACAAGCCTACAAGGGAGGTACGGTTTAACAAAAAATTGTCATTGAATAAAGACCATAGATGCATCATTCTAATTGTAAGTATGGGTAACTCTATTATTAACGCTCATATGTGATGATTTGGTTTTCTGATCTAGGTGCATATTGGTGGCCACCAACCTTTTCCACTTGGACCCCCACCATTGTTTCTTTCATTTTTTCAGTTTCCTTAATTGTAGCACAATTTACTATTTTTGGTAGTTTTTTGGGTCCTGAACTTCTAGAGTCGTTTTGAGGCCCTAAACGACATTTTTTGGGCATCAAACCTCTAAATAATGTCACTTTGTTTTGGACCATGATGTTTATTGTTAACAATTGTAGTCCTCAGATATATATTTCCAACGATGTATCATATGCGTCAAATGGAGATAGTATGCCAAAGTTATGACCCCAAGAAATTGATGTACCAATTTACCCTGACGAGGCCCATAGTCTGTCGTTTCATCTCCTAGGGTTAGGTTTTTGGATGTTTAGGGTTTCCATTGTTTCTCAATAATATATAATCCTTCGAGATTCATTGTAACACATAGTAAATAGGCTTGTAGCCACCACATATCTTCTCAGAGATAAGCTACCAACACCCTAGCTAATTTATTTCTATTATGACTGTAAACAAATTTTAGTTCTTTGATATTTATGAAATGGAGTGTTATTTATGTTGCATCTTTGTATTCATGGTTATTTGTGTATTCTGTTGCGTTCCTGCATAAATTTGGATCATTGGTATCAGAGCGGTCTGCTCTTTCTCGATCCGTCTTTGCATGTCCCCAACGAGGTTGGGGTATAAGGAGTTAGGGCTCGATCTGGTTGAACCTTTTCAAGATCAGCCTCACAAACCCCGACGAATGCCCATGGGGGACGAAACGAAAGATGAGGGAGTGGGAGATCCTATCAAAATATTGCTCAAGGAGGCCCTTAAAAAAAAAAGGAACCCAATGATGGATAACTTCGCCCAAATCCTTCAACAATTTCCCATTGGCGGTGCATCTGCATCCAATAGTCACTCTAGAGGCGCAACCCCTTTTAAGGTACAAGTAAACTTTGACATTCCCATATTTGATGGCCAAATAGATGCATACTCCATATATAGATGGTTGAATCTATTAGAAGGATATTTCTCGGTTCATGAATTTTCCGACCAGGAGAAGATTATTTTTTCACTGCTCAAAGTCGCCCCCCATGTGAAGGACTGGTGGGAAACCTACTGTGAGAAAAAGGATGAGGAGGAACCCTCTCTTTTCTCAGTCGTACCCACTTGGAATTCTTTCTGAGACACCATCAAGGAACAATATTATCCCGTGGGGAGATATGAGGACAAGTACATACAATGGACTACACGACGACAACAAAGGGATCAAGATGTGCATGAGCCGACGAATCTGTTCCATACCCTGCGCACAAAGTTGGGTATCAAAGATTCGGAGAAACATTTGGTGTTGAATTAAAACAGTTGTCTACACAGATACATTCAGGAGGAAATCAATTTCCTCGACATCTCCTCGCTTGATACGACATATCAGTATGGTGTCAAGATTGAGCAGAAATTCAAACAAAATAAGTGAGACTTTAGATCTGCGAATCAAGAGCAAGAAAAAGGTGCCCCCAAACCGCAGAACAAAGGACAAATCCAAGGCATGGCAGCTCAATACAACCTGCCAAAGCCGCAATACAAGAACAACACCGTGAATCCGAAGAAGGACATGAGAAAGTGGTGTGAGTTCCATAAGAGCTCCACTCACAACACAAGTGAGTGTTAGGCCAAACAGTCACTAGTGGCTGAGATGAGGGCTTCTGAATCAGGTGCATGCTTCGAAACTGAATCAGAACCTGAGAAGTGAAATGAAAGATGGAAGATGATTATCGATGCAGACCCCAACGCCACCATTTCCACCATGAATATCTGAAAAGAAGAACCGAAAGATCCTGAGTAGGAGGAGCATCTCTTCCACTCCCAGATGTGGGTAAACGGTTCCCCGCTACAGTTCATTGTCGACAATGAGAGCCAAAAGAACCTCATTTCAGTAGAGGGCATGAAGCGGTTGGTCTTGTGGACCAAAACAAACCCACATTGTAGACCATCGGGTGGATTCACCAAGGACGGGATCTCCACGTAAGCTAGAAGTGCCACCTTCCCTACATCATCAAGCCCTTCACCGATGAGGTATTATGTGACATTGCTCCTCTTGATGTTTGTGATGTATTATTAGGCCGACCATACTTGTGGATGCGACATGTTGTGTATGAGTACTAGATCCCATAGATTGATGACCTTCTGGACCAACTCAAAGGAGCAAAATATTTTATCAAGATCGACTTGAAGTCCGGGTATCACCAGGTACCAATCGAATCATCTGATGTGTGGAACACTGCCTTCAAATCCAAGGAGGGCCTTTTTGAATGGTTGGTCATGTCTTTTGGGTTGACGAATGCTCCCACAACCTTCATGAGGCTGATGGACAACATCTTGCAGCCATTCACAAACTCATTTTTATTAGTGTACTTGGATGACATCCTCATATTCATCTAGACTTGGGAAGATCACCTCCACCACATTCGATAGGTACTCTAGACACTGCGGAAACACAAGTTGTGTGCCAATTTTGAGAAGTGTACTTTTGGCATGACCTAGGTTCAATATCTGAGATACATTATTGATGAAAGTGGGGTGCATGTGGATCCAATAAAGATCTAATTCATCCAAGATTGGCCAGCCCCAACCACTCTAACAGAGATTTGCTAGATAGAGGTTGTCAACATGATGATCATACACATTTTGTGCATGTACAACTCAAAGAATCCACACACATGGGATGAGAGCCTCCCCTATGTACAACATAGCTATAACCGAGCCCTCCACAACTCAGCCGACCACAACCCCTTTCAGTTGGGCTTGGGATTCCATCCACTATGTCCCATTGACGTAGCCATACCATTTGCATCTACTCAGGATGATTTGGCTCATGTCCAGTCTGACGCTGCCAAGGGGAACAACTTCATTGAGTGCATTCAACACATTCTCCAATAGGTCCATAACATATTGGACAGATCCAATTCTAAGTACAAGCAACGACATGATAAGTGTTGGGTGCAACACAACTTTCAGGTGGGCGACAAAGTGTGGCTACATTTGCAGAAGGAGCACCTCGTTGGACCCCATCACAAGCTTTGCTCATTTTTTTATGGGCCATACACCATCACCAAGGTTGTAGGGGACAATTCCTTAGAGCTCATTATCCCACCATTCCTTGGTCTTCACCCAGTGTTCAATGTGGACCGCCTTCAGCCTTAATTTCCACCTCTATTGGACACATCCAACATGGCAGAACAACTCACACCAACAGAGTTAAACCCAGAATGCATGGAACAAGCCACAACTAATCGGATTATGGACACACAAATCAAGAACACCTGCAAGCAGAGGATCCATCTATATCTAGTTTTCAAAGCAGGCCAATTCCTTCACCAGGGCAAGTGGCTCACTAGGGACCAAGTTTAGTAGAAGTTTCCTCGTCTCTTGGAGGAACTCAATGCAATGGGGACCATTGTTTCCTATGGGGGGAGGAATTATCTAGGTGGATATTGGTGGCCGCTCGCCTATTCCACTTGGACCCCCACTATTGTTTCTTTTAGTTTTTCAGTTTCCTTAATTGTAGCACAATTTACTATTTTTGGCAGTTTTTCGGGTCCTGAACTTCCGAAGCCGTTTTGAGGCCCTAAACGACGTTTTTTGGGCTCCGATGAATATTAGTTTGTTCTGGATCATGATATTCACTGTCAAAAGTTGTATTCCTCGGATATATCTTTCTAACATTGTATAATATGTGTCAAACGGAGATAGTCTGCCAAAGTTACGACCTCGAGAAATTGATGTACCAATTTACCCCGACGGGGCCCATAGTTTCGCGTTTCATCTCCCAAGGGTTATGTTTTTGGATGTTTAGGGTTTCCATTGTTTCTCAATAATATATAGGCCTTAGAGCCTCATTGTAACAAAGAATTCAGAGGCATGTATCCACCACATCTCTTCTTAGAGATAATCTACCAGCGCCCTAGCTAGTTTATTTCTATTTTGTCTGTAAACAAATTTTAGTTCTATATTTGTTTCTTTTTTTTTCTATTGATTGACATTTTTGTGGGACTCTTCAACTCTTGTGTCAATTACCCCTTGATTTAATGTGATCTAGTTCAGATCATTTGAATGACTTGGTTTTGAAAGGCAAGTTTGTTTTCATTTAGTGTGGACTGTTAAATAGAGTTCTAGGTTGTGTTGAAGGTATATTTTAAGAGGTTGGAAATGCGTTAAGCATTTAGAACTAAAGGGGAGAAAATGCAGTCCTGTAGCAATTTGTAGAAGAAACAAATTGCAACTAGCTTCTTGAAATTGATGGAATACCAAGGTCGTGATTGCATTCGAAAATGTGCAGGGTTTAACATAGCAAAGGATCGAATCCCAATCACGATACAGATTATAAATGTATTCTTGGTCAGGTTGCATGATAAGATTTGGAGGAATTGTGTATAACATGAATGTGATTGAGCCATGTTTTGGTCACAAATATAGTGACAAACATGTGGATGCTGAAGAGAATGAGAACAGCAAGGCCATCGTTGAAATCCAAAACAAATGCAGGTCGCCTTTATGAATCTTTTCCTTCCTTTGGGTCTTGAGGAGAAGGGTTGCAGGTGTATTTTTCATACTTGAGATATTTCTTTAAGGTCTAGATTGGAGTTTGAGGGGTTAATTGATATAGCAGAGCAATCTATAGGCAGAGCAGGGGTGCAGACTCAGGCTAACTTTAGCCTATTCAAGGATATGAATTTCAGTCTCTTATAGATTAGTTGTCCAATTTTTGTTGCTACCCTGCATCACAAAGGCTCTGAAAGAAGATTAGTGATCGGCTTTACATGCTTTGGTTTGTTGTTGTTCCAAAGATCATTGAGGCTTCTCTTTCTATTTTAATTTATAAAAACTTTCATTAATCATTAGACAAAATATCTACAAGGTGTTTGGGGAAAGTCATTGGCCACTCTCCATTTTTTTGCTAATTCTTAATCATTATTTATCACCTTATTTGTATATTATGTTTTAGAATAATTTTTAGGAATGATACCTATTGAAGAAACAATGACAATATGCACATAAATTTGGTAGCAACACTATCATCATTATTCGTGCAAAGATTGTATGCATGTAATTGACAAATTTGTATTTTCTATTGATGGGCAGGGGCTGCTACAGTTAATCATTATTCGTGCAAAGATTGTATGCGTGTAATTGACAAATTTGTATTTTCTATTGATGGGCAGGGGTTGCTACAGCTAATCATTATCCGTGCAAAGATTGTATGCATGTAATTGACAAATTTATATTTTATATTGATGGGCAGTGGCTGCTAGAGATAATCATTATTCGTGCAAAGATTGTATGCATGTAATTGACAAATTTGTATTTTGTATTTATGGACAGGGGCTACTACAGTTAATCACTATTCGTGCAAAGATTGTATGCATGTAATTGACAAATTTGTATTTTCTATTGATGGGCATGGGTTGCTACAGCTATAGGGGACTATCCATTCAAATATCATGCTCTTACAGTTTAATACTCTGAAATATCTAATAATCTTGAAGGTTCGCTCTATATATCCATTAAAAATTTGTGGAGGCCAATATGCTACTAATGAATAAAAAAGACTAGACTATTTTTAAAATGATTGATGGAGAACAAAATGGTTTGGGAGATAAGGATAAAATAGGTAGATATAAGGGTGAAATAGGGTAGATATATGATGAATTTTCTATTAAGTTTTATAAAAATTTTGAAGTGGACATGGTGTGACAGAGGCTAGTAGTTTGATTGATTGAATTTGGTACTTTTGTTAAGTATATTATTCTTCTGGTTGCAAAAGGTATGGCTTAGAGGTCAACCATGCATGGGCCTAGAGGGAAGGATAGTTCTTTCAAAAATTACTTGCTTTTGTTACACGTAGTTGACCTAATTTTTAATGTTTTCATATACTTTTGTGTTATTTATCTTATCTAGTCTCTTAATATTTCTTGGGTAAACTAAGAGAATAGGAGAAACCACAAAAATCTTGTATCTGGTCTTACCAGAATTAGATCCAAATCCAAATCCTTTGGACAAATCAATGTTAACATAGATTTTGGTAGTAGGCATGATGTTATGGGTCTTTGCATAGATTTTGCTAGTAGGCATGATGTTATGGGTCTTTGCATGATATGTAGTGATGGAAGAGTTGTTGCGCATTTGAATGGGGCTTTGATTTCAATTACATAGTAAAGTTAACCACTTCCTTAAAGTAAGATAATAAATATTGATACTTATGACAAAAAAACATATTTCTATTGCAATATTAAATATCCATCATAGTGTTTCAATTTTCAGTGCATATGTGCATTATAATGTTTCAATGTGCCTTTGCTTAGAATGTTTTAATGCACATTGTAATGTTTGTATCCATTTTCTTTGTTTAGAATGATTATATCTTTAAATAATTTCATGGTTTTTTCTCTAAGAGTAGCTAGGTGTATGGACAACTCAATATGGATGGGATGTGTAAAGTAGCATTAATAAATTAATTCAAAAATAATGGAAGCCTGTACAAATGAAAAATTAAGAAAAAAATGGACCATAGTAATACAAAAATATGACAATAAAATAACCAACATAGGTCCATCTTAATCCAAAAATTTCCCAATTTTTTAGGCACCAATAGGTTTGTGCCTATGCAACTGGACTTCTAAATATACATCAAATATAAAGAGGTGGTGAGTTAGTAACATTCTGGTCGTATATTTGGTTCTACAGTTACGTTTTTTAGAACATAACAATGTATACACGCTCTTTATAGAATCAATGATATGAAGGTGTTATTAAGACTTACTTTAGGGAGAGAAAACAATAAACAAAAGAAGGTAGCAATGTATTTTACTGAAATAATGGAGGTGCATTCTACAATGTAAGTGAAAAACAAAGTATGGCATTATAATAAAAAATTATACAACGACGACAATAATAATATGAGAGATTATAATAATAAAATAAACTAACATAAATCCATGTTATCTTTGATATTTTAAGCACTGAGAAGTTTATGCCTCATTATTTCTTTAATCCCTCTCAATGATTAATAGAGCAGAAGTTTAAATGAAACTATGTTATTATTTATTGATTTAAGCGGATTCGATGTTACAAAAATGGTACTAACATATATTTTTAACTTACACATTGTGATAGGATTCTAACCTGCACAGAGAGAAAGGTTTGTTTCAATTTCCATTTGATCATTATCTATGTTCATTTGTGTATAACCTATGTTTTTTACTTTCATTTTGATGGG
>JZKD02S2186663.1:0-11465 GCA_000966675.3 Picea glauca
GCTAAAGGGTTGGTACAAAACTGGCTTGGCAATTTGGCAGAGTTTCTTTGCTATGATTTTTTCCTCCCTTGAATAGTACCCCTACCCCTCCTTTTATAGGCTAGAAGGAGCTAGGTTTTTTGGCGAACTCTCGGCCATGCATGGCTCGGAGTTCCAGTTAATTGACAAAAAGCCTCGTGTCCCGGTGGAAACTTTCCTGATTTTTTCTTTGTTAGGTACCCGCGGGCTATTTTGGGTTAGCCCGCGGATGCCCGCGTGCAGTATAAGGACAGCAAGCGGTTGCCCACGCCCAGTGAGAATTTAGGGCGTGGGTTGCTTGTTTTAAGTGGTTTTTTGAGGAATTGCTCAGCATGGCTTTGGCTAGGAAGAGGCATGAGTGGGCCTGATGCCAGGTAAGCAGAGATAGTGCAATTTAGGGTTATAACAGTGATCATGTCGATCCATGGAGAACCAAATCTCAGTTTGTTGAGCCTATGCAACCTTTTATTGCAATGGAGCCATTGCTTCCTATTTATTATTATATGGTACTTGGATCGAAGCCTTAGTCTTATGCAGAGGTGTTGATATCGATTCCCTCTTCCAAAATTTCCCTCACTTTTCTATTTTCCCAACTTATTTTTTTCCATTTCTTTTCCCTCTTCTATACCTAGCCTCATTCCCCTTTTATTTTCCCCCTTCTCTTTTCCCTTTCTAGTTACCTTACTTAGTTGTATTTCAAAAGATGGGGTTCGCGGACTCGTGGGTCTTCACCTCCATCCATGTTCCTATATCATGAGTCTGACCGACCGCCTTGTTATAATATACTTAACCGTTTTTGCAACCGCGGGTTCACGGGTTCAAGTTTTCATCTTCCAAGTTTCGCAATCTCCATTCTGCACCCAAATATCCGTGATCTACATTATGACCGTCGGATTTGTTGGGGGTACCGAGCCCCTAAGTATTTCATTTCTCCTATATCCAAGTCCAATCGATCATTGTTCAACAATTAGCCGATTTTGATCATTCACAACCGCGGGTTGGCTGGTTCATAAAAGTCCCAAATTCAAATTGCTCTTGTCTATTCCCGCCATCTTCGTGCTTTTCCCAATATGCATTTAGTATGGTTTAATGCTAATAATTGATCATGCAGGCTCCGTAAATATCATCATTAATAAGTGATGGGCTCGAGAATATTTTTTCGTTAAATTGCATTAAAGCACGATGTGACAAGTGTTATATTATTGTTATCTCTCTAAAAGGATTTCATTTCAAGTTATTATCCAGTTGAAAGAACTCTCTCATCAACCTATGGCAGCAACATCTAGACAGTAGTCCTGTCGCGATAGACCAAAACTTCAAGTGGTCCAGAGCATACTCGTATTACTCATATCATCCTACACAGAAAGATATAATTTGGACATCCGGAATTGCTCGCACAGGGTGTGTCCTTGAGGTATTCAACTGCAAAGAATTGGTTGCATTGTACCTTGAGAAGTATGTACTGAGTCAGCGAATTATACAAATTCAAGATCATTCCCCCATCTCTCTTTTGTCGCAAGCGTTTAGTAAGATGTTGAAGCTCCTTGAGCCAACATTTACCTTCAAAGGAGAGGATTGCAGATATTTTCTAAAAAAACATGACAATGGCATGGATCTCTTGCTTGAGTTCTTGGAGAATCTTGTGGTTGTTCCAGAAGACATCACCAGGATTCGGGTCGTCTCTTTTAAAAACCCCTTTCAGGAAATCACTTGGTTGTTCACCCGGCTGACAGGTCAAGAAAGCACAGCCACCATTTCTCGCATGATTCTTTATATTTTATATTTTACAGTTAAAGAGAAAGCTACCTTCGATTGGGGAAAACTTGTTTCCATTGAAATATCCCCCCAATTGTCACATTACAAAAGGGACAAGAAATTCTTTATGGCTTCTTATTTGGTATTCATGAAGATGACATAGACAATTGGCTAGTGGACTACTCTATCAATAATCAAGATATTGAAGAAGCATTACACGGTATTTCCCTCGATTTAAGAGACTTGGAGGGTGAGTTATTCAACATCAAAATCTGGCATGAGATAAATGTGGCACCAATGAAAAATTATATTGAAGAATGGTTCAAGAAAGCAACCGACAAATTGACCAATGAGGGGCAAGAAATAGTTGAGATAGTTCATGTAACCATTAATGAAGACCATAAAAGGATAGCAGCAAGCAAGTGAAGACATGAGAGACCATCATAGTAATTTTATGTCGATCACACCTTTATTTCTTTATCAGTTCCTTCATTCAGTTACTATGCTTCTTTGACTAGAAAGATTTAACCGAAGTCTGATAACTTCTCTTTTCTTCTTTCCAAGTCTTGTTGTTCTTTTATCGCCCACCATCCTCCTTCTACAAGCTTAATTCTTGTTTATATTTTCTTTATGGTCCGCGGTAGCCCCAATCCCAATCCTAAGGAAAAACGCATTTTAAATTTCAAAGAATATGTAACAGACCATATATTTTTTAGAAATTTCAAGAGAGTTATTTCGAGATCAGTTTTGATTATGCTTTGTAACTCTGATTTTTGAGTATAAAGTATTTGAGATTGATCTATCATTATATTTATTTGAGTTTTCCATGTTCACTCTGTTAAAGTTCTCTTATGCATGCGGACCATCTTCTTTTTATTTTTATGTGATCAGAAATATTTAGTTTAACTATGATGGATGTGAGGAAATTTTGTCTAACTTTTTTAAATATATGAAGTGTGCAGTTCCTGGTCATCTCTCAGTAAATTTCTTTAAAAGCAAAAACAAAACATTTTCTTTCTTGTTATTTTTATGTTTCTTTGATTACCACCATGGGCTTCTATAAAGTCCCATATTCTGAAGATCTAGAATCCCAAGAAAATCTCAAAGTAAAGAGGAGTACCACCTATATAAAAACGCAGGGGAATTTACATCCTCGTGAGGTTGTCGTTTCGGTCCTAACGAATTCAAGCGTCAACATTTTTGGCGACGATACTGGGGAAAAAAATGAAATATGAAATCCAGTCTAGTATTTTGAAAAATACATGAATTTTCTCCAAACTGATCAGCCCCGCCTGGAAATTGGATTGAACAATCAGCGAAGCATATTACATCAACTATATAATCTGGTAATAACGATAGTCGAGACCCGAGAAGAATTAGAAAGGTCCTAGCAAATCTTAGTCCAAGAAGAAGAAAGAGAAATCCTTCGGAGACAAAGGAGAGACGAGTGACAAGACCGAAGAAACAGAAGGCTAGCTAGAGCAGCACAAGGACAAGGTCGGGATTGAAGTTGGATGAATACAAGGGACCCAGTACCAGAAGAAAAATCAAGCAACTCTGTATTCTAAGAAGTGGAAATCACATTCCTGGAACATCTGTGGATATGGTATAAATAAATTAACAACCGCGAGAAGAACCACATGAAGAAAGACAAGGAGGTGGAAGAGGTGTTGCAAGAAATAAAGAAACCCAAGGTTTGAAAATCGAAGAAGAATAAGAGATTCCCCTCTAAATATTCTAGGTGACCTACATGATCTCCCTGTTCTCCCTAAGGGTACCTTGAAGGAATTTTCTGGAGATGGAGCAATCGATGCAAAGAGGCACCTTCACTTAGTTCTTGATGTTTGTGATTTTCATCATGTTGAGTATGACGATGTCATGGTAACATTATTTCTTCAAACTTTATCAGGAAGAGCATATGAATGGTATACGACATTACCCAGTAGGTCAATTGGCTCATTTAATGACCTCGAAGCCATGTTTCTAACTATGTTCACCCCTCCAATTACTTATCATACCGTTCTCACCAATTTCACCCAGATTGGTTTGAGGAAGAATGAAAGAATACGAGATTGTAATCTCAGGTTCAATAAAACCTTGAGTAAGATTCTAGAAGATAAAAGACCTAATGATCCAGTCATACTCGGTTGTTATAAGAATGTTATTCCCCCCAATGTGAAATATGCTATCAGAGCGTCCCAAATGGACACCTTGGAGGAAGCAATGATTAAAGCCACTAAGATGGAAGAAATTATCATTAAAACGGGTGTCGACCCCGACATTATATAGGGAAAAGTACAAAGGCGGCTTGGGAGGATTAAGTATTGATAATTAAGGAGCCTCTAGTTCAAGAAAGAATGAAGAATTCAAGCCATGACTGATCCAAAATCAAACAATTGGAGGAGGATTTTTCAAGGGAACCATACCAGATGTGATGGTARRCCCTATTGCAGCACAAGAAACCAAGAAAAAAATTGCAATTGCACAAATGAATAGAACTATCAAGCAAATGTAGAACAAGATARCTAGCCTAAGAAGGGGGGGTAATTATGTGGMAATTCCGAGAATGTTGGTCCCCGAGCAAAGAAGMAACCCTCCCCAAGAAAATAGAGTGAGGTTTGAAAACATGGATAAWCYGCAAAGACCAAGGGTTCCCAGGCATCCAAACCCAATGCAGTTGTTATGGATGATGTATAKRATGAGAAAATGGTTGAGCAAGAGAACTATTATTCACCTGATGAAAGTTCTGAAATTGTACATATGGACGGATGTGAGACGTCCATGTATATATTTGAAGAAGGCGACAATGACCCCAACTCACAATAAAATGTTGCCCATACAAGAGGATTTGTAAATAGATCCTAGAATAAAAATGATTTTGAAAAGGAAAACAAAAAAAGATAAAGAAAAAATGAATGAGAAAATGACAGATAGTGTTGGAAGCAAGAAGCAACACCCCATGTCAAACTCCACTCAGATGACATACAATGTTATAAAGGACTTAAGTAAATTAAGGATAACTCTTCCTTTTACTGAAGTGGTGAAGATTCCCCAACAAAGGGAAAACATTTTGAGATTGTTGGATAATCCATCTGAAAAAATAGAAGTTGTTGTTACAAGTCTGAAGCAAAGCAGAACAAATCGACCGCCAAGTTGAGGGGTAAAATTCCTCCCTTTTATATTTCAATTGAAAATCAATATGTTGCACTTCATAATTGTTTGTTTGACACTGGCACGACCAATAATATTATGCCACTGGTAGTCATAGAGACATTGGGCATGAACTGTACCAAATATTACGAGACTGGTGAAAGTATATATGCAATTGATTCTAGACAAGTGCCAGCTTATGGAGAAATCAAGGACTTTTATGCTTGGATCACAGCGGTTCCCCATATTATCACAGTTTTCAATATTATTGTAGTAGACCTTCCTCCAACATATGGAGTTGTTTTTGGAAGAGATTGGTCATCCATGATCAGGGGATACATAATGAACGATGGAAGTTGCATGATGATTTCAGGCAAAGAAGGAGAAATGATTAAGGTACCCCATGAACCCAAGAAACCTTTCTCTTTCAAAAAAAAGGATTGTGAATTAATGAAATATTATATAGATGTTGGGATTGGAAATTATGCTATCCTAGACCTAGAACACATTGAAATCCTGGAGAAAATGCGAGACACAAAGATTCAAGAGCATCCATTTGAAGGTTACTGGAGGACGTCATTCGATGGAGCATGTTCAAGCTCCGAGAGTGGAGTTGGAATTGTCCTTGTAAGTCTAGGGAAGATTATGCATCCACATGCTATCAGATTTGAATTTGCATGTACTAATAATGAGGCAGAATATGAAGCTTTGATCCAGGGAATGATTCTTGCACAAGAAATGAAGATAGAACATCTAATTTTGACTGGCGACTCTGATTTGGTAATTAATGAAGTCACCTAGAGGTATGAAATCAAGAAGGAAAAACTCAAATTATATTTCAAAAGAGCTAACGAATTGATGGAATATTTCATCTCTTTCAACATTCTTTCATCCCAAGAGACAAGAATCAGAAGGAAGATTCATTGACCTTGGCAGCCTCATTATCAAACTCGGATGATATTCAAAGCAAAACATATTTTCAAGTAGAAAGAGTATCCTGACCTTCTATACCTAATAACCTAGAATATTTGCAAGTGTTTGAGAATGATGAACAGTTGGAATTTTTTTTGTTGAACGATAACGATGATGAAGACAATCACATATATGTTGTCCCAAAATATTGTATTCAATCTGAGTCTCTTTTTACGAAAGATGATCACGCTAAAAATCTCCTAGAAGAAATTTCACTCCGAAGGGTTCAAGAAACAAGAAAGATCAATATTGGAACCGACAGTTCCCCAAAATATGTCAACTTGGGAATTGATTGCACCATTGAGGAGGTTGATCAATATGTTGAATTGTTTAAAGAATACCTTGATGTGTTCGCATGGAATTATGATGATTTGAAAGCTTATGATAGAACAATATTCCAATATATTATTCCTTTGAGAGAAGAAGCAAAGCCTGTCAAACAAAAAATAAGAATGATGAACCCCAAATTAAAACCTTTGGTAAAGGTTGAATTGAAAAAATTGAAGGTTGGAATAATATATCCCATTAGGCATTATGATTGGCTTTCAAATCCTATGATAGTAAGAAAGAAGGCTGGGGAGATTCGAATGTGTGTATATTTTAGGGATCTTTACAAAGCAAGTATAAGGGATAATTATCCTTTACCTAACATGGAGTTTCTGCTCCAGCAAGTCACAGGATCATCTTGCATGTCCATGTTAGATGGTTTTTTTGGTTATAATCAAGTCTTGGTTACCGAGGAAGACAGAGCAAAGACAACATTCATAACACCCTGGGAGACATATGCATATGCTAGGATGCCCTTTGGCTTGAAGAATGCAAGAGACACATTTCAAAGAGTCGTGGATCATGCATTTAGTGGGTTGATAGGAAAATTCATGGCAGACTATCAAGATGACTTTACAGTACATTCGAAAACAAGGGGTGATCATATTCATCACTTGAGGAAAGTTTTTGACAGATGCAGATTATATGGTGTCTCCCTAAACCCAAAGAAATGTGCATTCATTGTAACTCAAGGAAAATTATTGGGTCATATTGTGTGCAAGGAAGGGATTTATATAGATCGAGAAAGAGTTAAAGCAATAAATGAACTCAACCCCCTGTCATCTAAGAAAGGAGTTCAATCATTTTTCGGCAAGATCAATTTTGTGCGGAGATTTGTTCCTGAATATGCAAGTATTGTGAAGTTGATCAATTTATTGTTGAAAAGGGACCAAAGGTTTGAATGGACAATAGATACACAAGAAGCTTTCAATAATATAAAAACAACAATCACCACAACTCAAGTCCTCATTAGCCCTGATTTTCAAAAGGACTTCATCTTCTATTCATTCACTACAGAAATAGTTGTTGCATATATTCTTACTTAGAGGAATACCAAGGGTGAAGAACTCTCAATCAGTTTCATGAGAAAAACCCTTCACAATTATGAATTGAGGTATTCAGAACTGGAGAAGCAAGCCCTAGCTCTTGTTAAAGCGGTGGCACACTTTTGGACGTACATACTAAATTCTCATGTCATTGCATATGTTCCATCATCACCAGTGAAGATGTTTTTGAATCAACAATTGAGAGAAGGAAAATGGGCTAACTGGCTGGCAAAGATCCAAGAATATGATATTGAGATTAAACCTCTAAAGGTTGTCAAAGGACAAGGTTTGTGTAAGCTCATCGCAAATAGTGATTTTGTTGAAGGAATGATTTCAATTTCAGTAGGAGAACCATTGGGCGATTCAGAATGGTATGGAGACATTGTATTCTACTTGAGGTCTGGGCAGTTTCCAGTCACCATGAAACCTAAAGAGCGGAGAACATTGAAGATGAAGTCAAATCGGTATGTGTTGATCGTTGATATATTATTCAGAAAGAACAATGATGGTATATTATTGAGATGTGTTGATGAAAACAAAGCCCAAGAACTAACGAGGGAATTCCATGAAGGAATATGTGGTGGACATTTTTCACCTACGACCATTGTCCATAAGATAATAAGAGTTGGGTTTTATTGGTCGTCAATTTTTAGAGACTCATATGCCACAATAAGGAAGTGTGTATCTTGCCAGCAGTTTTCGGGGAAAATGAAGAGATCTGTGATTCCATTATATCCTATAACTGTAGAATAACCACTATCCCAATGGAGACTTCTTGTTGTCGGACCAATAAATCCAAAGTTAAGCAAGGGACATATGTATATTCTCACCGCTACAGATTATTTTACGAAGTGGCCAGAGGCAGTCATTAAAAAAGGTTGATTTTGAAGAGTTAATTAAGTTCGTCAAAGATAATATTTTGTCAAGATTTGGTATCCCAGACAAATTTATCACTGCTAATGGTTCGATTTTCATTGGTTCAAAATTTACAGAATTGTATGGAGAATATGGAATTATTATGGGGAAATCATCAAACTATTATCCATAAGGAAACGGTCTTGCAGAATCCACAAATAAGATACTCATTAAGATATTGAAGAAAACTATTGACAAGAACCAAAGGAATTGGCATCTGGAGTCAAAAGAGAAATCGGGGATGCTCTTGATGATTCCATTGGTGGTCTAGAAGAAGAAAATATGAAGTTGAAATAAAGGATCAAGGAGTTGGATGACGCCTTAATGCCTCTTCCACCCCTTGCCATTCCTTTGTCAATAGTTGAACCCACCACACCCGTTGTTAAATTGAAAGGATCTTCGAGCCTAATTACATTAGCCAAGAGTTATGTAGTAAGAAATATTAATAAAAGAATGGCATTGATAATAGAGGCATGGGAGATCTCAAAAAATATTGTTTCTCTTGGCTCGAAGGCACATGCCTTCCACGAATATTTGCAAGTTGATCTAAAAAACAAAGAAGGTTTCTACCTTGATGCTATAGTACCCTTTGGAATAAAAGTCTCTAACATGATGGAACTAAGGAGAAGAGAGGAGGATATGCCCTCCCCAAATCTAATACAACAGTTGAATGTGTGTTGGAAGGAGAAAATTAAGAATTTGAATAATATTGTTCAAGAGTGCAATGAAGCTATTCTCAAAAGAGAAGAACTCTACAAGAGACTCACGGAGATAGACCTAGCAGGAAGCACCAACAAAGTACAAGACCATAAATTGATTCTCAACTCAATCTTCCTAACAAAACAACAGTTTGACAAACAAGTTGAGATATTTAAAGGGTTATCAGTTGAAAAGTTTTATGGCATACTCAAATATAATGAAGACGACATAGACAATTGGCTAGTGGACTAATCCGTCAAGAATCAAGATATTGAAGAAGCATTACATGGTATTTCCCTCGATTTAAGAGACTTGGAGGGCAAGTTATTCAACATCAAAATACAACATGAGATAAACGTGGCACCAATGAAAAATTATATTGAAGAATGGTTCAAGAAAGCAATTGACAAATTGACCAGCAAGGGGCAAGAAACAATTGAGACGATTCATGTAACCGTTAATGAAGACCATAAAAGGACAGCAACAAGCAAGTGAATACACGAGGGACCATCATAGTAAGTTTATGTTGATCACACCTTTCTTTCTTTATCAATTCCTTCATCCAGTAATTATGCTTCTTTGACTAGAAAGGTTTAACCGAAGTCTGATAACTTCTCTTTTCTTCTTTCCAGGTCTTGTCGTTCTTTTACTGCCCACCATCCTCCTTCTACAAGATTAATTCTTGTTTATATTTTCTTTATGGTCTGCGGGAGCCCCAATCCCAGTCATAAGGACAAACGCATTTTAAATTTCAAAGATTATGTAACAGACTATATATTTTTCAGAAATTTCAAGAGAGTTATTTCAGGATCAGTTTTAACTGTGCTTTGTAACTCTGAGTTTTGAGTATAAAGTATTTGATATTGATCTATCATTATATTTATTTGAGCTACCCATGTTGACTCTGTTAAAGTTCTCTTATGCATGCGGACCATCTTCTTTTTATTTTTATGTGATCAAAAATCTTTAATTTAACTATGATAGATGTGAGGAAATTTTTTCTATCTTTTTTAAATATATGAAGTGTGCGGTTCCCGGTCATCTCTTAGGAAATTTCTTTAAAAGAAAAAACAAAACATTTTTTTTCTTGTTATTTTTATATTTCTTTGATTACCACTACGGGCTTCTGCAAAGTCCCATATTCTGAAGATATAGAATCCCAAGAAAATATGAAAGTAAAGAGGAGTACCACCTCTATAAAAACGCAAGGGGGTTTACATCCTCGTGAGGTTGTTGTTTCGGTCCTAAAAGATTCAAGTGTCAACAAGAGGCTAAAGGAAACCCCCATTAGGAGGAAACTACGAAAGAGGAGTATAATTCCCTGATAGAGAACAACACATGGGAGTTGGTTCCTCTACCTTCCAACATGAAGCATGTTAGCTGTAAGTGGATTTTCAAGACTAAGATGGTTGTTGATGGATACATTACAAAGTATAAGGCTTGGTTAGTAGCTAAATTTTTCAAACATGTACAAGGCATTGACTATTAAGAGACTTTTGGAGTTGTTGCCAATATTGATTCCTTTCGATTAGCTCTAGTTATTGCAGCAGCTAGAAAGTGGGAGGTACACCATATGGATGTGAATAATGCATTCTTACATGGAGATATTAATGAGGAGATATATGTGGAGCAGCCAAAGGGATATGTTCATGATCCATCATTAGTTTTCATGTTGAGAAAGGAATTGTATAGACTCAAGCAAGCACCTCGAGCATGGTATGCTAAAATGGACTCTTATCTTCTCTCTAGAGGTTTTCTTAGATGTAGATAAGATCCTAATGTGTATATGATTAGGAACATAGGTTCTCTTCTACTGATAGTTTTATATGTAGATTATTTACTCATAACAAAGAGCTCAACCTCCTCCATTGTTGCAGTGAAGACCGCTTTGCATGATAGGTTTTCTATGATAGATATGGGACTATTACATTACTTTCTTGGTCTTGAAATCAACCAGAATGATTCAAGAATCAAGATGTCTCAGTCTAAGTATGCCAGGGATCTATTTGAAAAGTTTCATGTGACAGATTGAAAGCCATCTCCAACACCCTATCAGTCATGGGTTAGACTAGAGGATGTCGGTGTATCACCTTTGGTTTATTGTACTAGATATCAACAGTTGGTGGGGAGTCTTATCTACCTTACACACTTTCAACCGAACATCTCTTATGCAGTTGGATTAGTTTCCAAGTACATGGAGAAGCCTCATGAGCTTCACTGGAAGGCAACAAAGAGGATTCTCATATATGTCACGGGGACTACCAGTTTTGGTATACACTATGCAGAAGGATCTTCCTTAGATCTTGTTAGTTACATAGACTCAGATTGAGCGAGCGATAGCACTGATCGCAAGTCCACTTCAAAAATATTTCCTCTACCTTGGATCATGACCTATCTGTTGGTCAAGTTAGAAGCAATCAACAATTGATTTATCATCGGCATAGGTAGAGTACAAGGGTGCAATGAATCTTACTACTCATGTTATTTGGTTTCAAAACTTTCTTACATAGCTGGGAGTTCATTTTCATTGTCCGACGGTTATATGGTGCGATAATCAGAGTACTCTAAAGTTGTGTAGAGACT
>JZKD02S2186663.1:15684-41133 GCA_000966675.3 Picea glauca
AATAATAATAATAATGACATTATTAATCCTCAATGGGGATTTAATCCAATAACAAAATAATAATAAGAATGCTCTTCGCAGTTACATTATTTCAACAGGTTGTTCCCACTGGGTTTTCCCTCTTTACCTCACTTTGTTGAGTTGTTATGCATATATACTTGTACATGAGTACCTAACATGGCTTCATATTGTCGGGACTCATCATTGTGCACACCCTAGTTGTGTTTTAGGGGGGGTGTTGGGGTACATGCTCAACTACATACTTAGTGACATACTAATTTTTTCCAGTTTTCCTACTATTTAGGAGGACTGTTATTTATAGCAAGTCTATTTTTAGTCAGTGGATTCTTATATGTAATACCATGGGTTTCCAAAAACCATGGGATCATAAACCACCTTTAGGTAAATCCCTATTTTTTAGCTACCATTAGGCCAATTCCAACGTTTTAGCGACCATTAGGAAAATTCCTATTTTTTAGGAGATAATTCTTATTTCTTTAATTTTAGGAGATATTTCCTATTTCGTGGTTATAGAACGCACTTTAGTAAGAATACTAGTTTCATAGGGAAGTGTGCATTACCCATCTAATACTTGGAATTAACTCACTTCACTTATTTAGTGACTTTCCATAATTAGCAAATTCTCGCTAAGTTGAGAATTTACTTCCATTCTTGGACTCTACTGGGAGATTTTTTCTGTTATGGAATGCATGTTGACTGATCCAAGAGGATCCAGAACGCTCACAGAGGTCCAGAAGGATTCAGAAATGCTCAAAATCAAATCATCACAAATTCTCTTGAAAATTCTAGCAATGCGTAGAGCTCAAGAATAGATTTCCAACGGTGCAAAAACCGTCTCAAACGGAGTTCATATGCAAAAGTTATGGATGGTCAAAGTTCAGGTCAAACTATGCAAAAGTCAAAGTCGAAGGGGTCAAGGTGTCACGTGTCACCACTGCAAGGGTGACACATGGCACGACTATACGACCATACAACGATGATGTGGAAGCCTCCCATTGGTCATTAATGGGCAAGGTTCATTAAAATTTTGTTGGAGCCTAGAGGATCGAACCCAAGTCTCCCAACAAACAACCCAATGACCTCACCACTATACCCGGTGGTTGGTTCTTAACCTTACATGCAACGAAATCTATTTAAGTTTGTTGAAATATTCAAATGAGTGGAAAAAGGACTGAGGGCCAATCCCTCGACCCATATCATATGTATTGCAATATAACCCTAGGTCGAATATTCCGCGGGTTTGTTAAACAACATGTCAACCATATCATATATTATGCGGGGTATATTTATATATCCAACCAACATATAACCAAAATGATATATATATATAGTGTTTTTGACAAGGTTTGAACCTGCAACCCACTATATAACATACCAACAACTTAACCATTACACCACAAAGCACGGGTTTGTTATGAAAGCCCGCCAACTAACATTTAATGCCTACCTAAGTTTGTGAATGGGAGTTTAGGACCCATGCCTTATTTAATGGTGTGTGGACCAAGGAAAAATAAACTCATAATTGCAAACTACAGTCTCGAAGTCTGTTCTCGAGGGTAACTAGACTTAGAGGTCGCATTGTAATGCGTGCCACAAGGTTCCACTACGGAATTTTTTGAACTTTATATTCATTTTTATCGAAATTTCACAAGGAATTCGATGGTGAAATATGTTTATGAGTTTGAGCAATGCAGAAAAATTTCATTGCAAAACACAAGCATTTGAGCATTAATAAAGAGGTCTTTATTGGAAGCGGACCCAAAGACGTAGCCTAGATTGGGTGACCTCCGTTATCAAAATTGTGTATGTGATTTTAATATTTTTGTTCTATTTTCGCTCAGTTATTTGCAAGTTGTTTATCATTAAAGTGTATTTGGAGAGATAAGTATTTCACATGTAAATTGCAAAGAGTCAAGCAATCATTTTTATTTCAAAGATCAAGTAGATTTTATTATGTTTTAAAGAGTAATAAGCATCTACGGATTTTTCAGATCAAGTTGGTATCATAGGTAGTTTGACAAGTGTTTGGGAGTGAATTCTTACAAGGTCCAAATCCAAGCGAGGAGAAGGAAAACTTGCAAGTTACAATCCATAGATTGGTTCAAGAACTTTTACTCTTCGAAGAGAAATGACTTCACCGAGAAAATTGGGTCCTTATAACTCTGAAAATGATTTCCTCAAGGCTTTTAAATTAATGAAAGCCATGGTGGAAGAAATGTACGAGGGTCGAGAGAAGGCCAAGGAGGAAGGCACATCAAAGAAATTTGAACCAGTCAAAGAGGAAGGAGGAGGTAATGAAGGTGGTCCTTCAAAACCCTCCTCACCATCATCCTCATCATTGTCTTCTTCTTAGGGAAGTAAACATTATTCACATAAAAAGAATCCCTCTACAAAGTCTGATCATAATATGCCTTTATTAAAATTGGATGTCAAGTTTGAATTGTCGACCTATGATAGAGAATTGAATGTTGAGAAATTGGACAACTAGATCAAGCAAATAGAGCTATATTGCAGGGTTCAAAAGATCATGGATGACACTACAAAAATACAATTAGTTTCTCTTCGACTAAGTGGAACGGGCTTGATATTGTGGAAGAGTAAGACGCAAGTTGATCTTGTTCAAAAGGGTAAAGTAATCTCTTCTTGGAATAAGTTCACTAAACCCATAAGAAAAAAATTATATCCATTAGATTGTACACAAATGGAAATTATAGAATGGCAGCATCTAAGGCAAGGTAAAGGCCAGAATATTCAAGCATGTACAAATGAATTCAAAAAGAGGGCACTATCCTTAGGGATTATGTTGTATACTCGATAAAGCATTCTAACGTATATTAGTGGCATGCACTCAAATCTTCGTCACACTATTTTAATGTTTAATCCCTACTAACATTGATAAAGTGTCTATACAAGCTACACATCTGAAGACTAGTAAGGGTAAGCATGCGATCGAAGATAAGAATCCATACAAGTTTGAAAAGAAATCAAAAGGAAAACGGAAGAGTAAGAAGTCATCTACAGTAAATCAGGTTGAAGAAATACCTACATGTTCACACTCTAAGAAAAAGGGACATGAGGAATCACAATATTGGAAGTTGCATCCAGAATTACGACTGAAGAAGTTCCAAGATAAAGAGAAGTAGAAGATTGTTGCATCAACTCGACAAGATCTAGGATTATATTATGGAGATGAATCTAAGATCATGGAAATAGGAAGCAAAGGTGTATCTACTATCGATTCTAATTTTTCAATTCAATCCACCAAATTGGAAAGTGATATTGATCAAAAGATAAGAAGTGAGATTTTCCATGTCATATTTATAATCAAACATACAAAGGTAGATACTTTATTTGATAGTGGATCTCAAGTTAACGTAATATCTTAAGTAATTGTTAAGAAGTTGGATTTGAAGATGACACCTCATAAAAATCCATATCCATTAGGACGGGTATGTGATGATGTTAAGTTGCAGGTGACGAAACAATGTAAGATCAGATTCCAATTATAACTAAGTTCTTTGGCGAGGTTGAGTTAGATGATGTGCCTCTTGAAATTTGCGACATTGTCTTGGGTAGTCCATATCTATTTGACAAGAAATCCATATTCTATCATGAAGAGAATAAATATCATCTTTTTGAGGATGGGGTTGATTTTATTGTCAGAGCTCATCGTATCAAAAATAATGTTTCTTTGGTGAGCACGGGGCAAATGAAGAGACTCGTGAGCATAAGTAAATATTTTGTTCTCATGATAGTGAAACAAAAAGAAGAAGATATAACGGATGCTTTATCAGGTTGTGATCCAGATCATAAATAAGAATTGGTCAAAATCATCTCTAACTATGATGAGTTATTTCAGGAACCTATAGGGTTACCTCCTAAGAGGGAGGTTGAACATGAAATTCATTTGTAGCAGGATGCTCCTCTTTCTAACATTGGAATGTATAGGTCATCAGTGATCGAGAATGAAGAGATAAAAAAACAAGTTTAGGAGTTACTTGATAAAGGAGTCATCAGACCAAGCTCCTCTCCATGTGGTTATCCTATTGTATTAGTTATGAAGAAAGATGGCACGTGGAAGATGTGTATTGATTTCGAGCCCTGAACAAGATTACGGTAAAGATTTGTTATCCTCTTCCCAGAATTGATGACTTATTGGATCAATTAAAGAATGTTGTGTATTTCACTAGGTTGGACTTGAGAAGTGGTTACCATCATATCAGAATTGCAGAAAGCGACATATGGAAAACTACTTTCAAGACAAAGCAGGGGTTATTTGAATGATTAGTCATGCCATTTTGTTTATGCAATGAGCGTGCAACATTTATGAGGGTAATGAACGATGTATTCAGGCCTTACATATATGATTTTGTCATTTTCTACTTAGATGATATATTGATCTTTAGGTGAAGATGGGAAGATCGTATAAATCATGACAAGACATTCTTTGAACTCTTGAAAAAGGAGAAGTTGTATATCAAAATGTCTGAAGGTGAATTTGGAAAAACTTCTTTGGTATATTTGGGATATATTGTAGGGAATGGTCAGTTAAATATAGATCCCGCAAAAGTAGAAGTCATTGTAAAATGGCCCAAGCCAACTACTACCATAGAAGTCAGAAGCTTCTTAGGAGCAGTACAATACTGGAGGAAATTCATTGCTAATTTCTCTTTCATCGCAACTCCTAGGCATGCACTAACAAGTATTAAATAGGTCTTTCAATGGGGAGGCAAGCAGCAGAAATCCTTCGAGACATTGAAGTAAAAAATAAGCATCATGCCAGTTTTGTCTCTGCCAAATCTACAACAACCATTTGAGATTCAAACTGATGCAAGTGGATATGCCATGAGAGCAGTCTTGATGCAACGAGGTAAACCTATATGTTATCATTCTGAGACTTTTACTCGGACTATGATTAACTATCCAACATATGATAAGGAATTGTATGCATTGGTACAAAGTGTGAAGAAATAGAAGCATTAATTAATGGGAAAGGAGAAAATAATTCATACAGATCATCGACCATTACAGTATTTGCAGTCACAGAACAAGCTACAATAGTCACGACATTTCAGGTGGATGGGTTTCTTACAACAATTTGATTTGGTGATCAAGTATAAGAAAGGTATTCATAACAATATTATAGATAAGTTGTCAAGACGAGTGATCAATGCATTCATAATACTAAGGTATAATCCTTTATCTCATGAAATTTATGTTGACCAATATGCTAAGGATGGATATTTTAAAGATGTGTATGAAGTATTAACTCGTGGCAATCAACAGTCAGATTATTATATGCATGAAAATTTGTTATATCATCTTGGAAAAATTTGTATACCCAGGGATGAAAGAGTAAATGTAATTAGAGAAGCTCATACATCTCTCATTTCTGGTCATTTCGGGGTTGGTAAGACAATAGCACAATTGCAAAGGTATTGTTATTGGCCTTGAATGAATGAGACAGTTTCCAAGTATATAAAAGGGTGTGTTATGTGTGTGACAAACAAGCCTAGCAACATAAATTTGGAGTTATATACGCCACTTCTAGTAACTTCTCATCCATAGGAAAGTATCTCCATGGATTTTGTAGGGGGTTTGTTGATGTCCAGGACAGGTCATGATTATCTATATGTCATCATGGATAGATTCAGTAAGATGTGTATTCTAATGTCATGCAAGAAACAAGTCACAGTTGAACATACAACACAGATGTTCTTTGCTAATGTTTGGGTTCATTTTGGGTTGTCTACCTCTATTTTATTAGATCAAGATTCTCTCTTTTTGGGAAAGTTTTGGTCTCATTTATGGGAACACATGGACACTAAGTTAAAGAAGAGCACAAATTTTCATCCACAAACAAATGGACAGACAGAGGTGGTAAATAGAACAGTGGTACATCTAATTTGAGGATATTGTAGCAAGCATCCTAAGTTATGGGATGAGCAGTTACCTTATGTACAACATGCCTATAATCATGCCATGCATTCTTCTACTTAGAAAACTCCTTTTGAATTATGTTTGGGGTATTTTCCTAAATCACCTATGGAATTTTCTTTTGGGGAAGCAATTAAAGAGAATGGATAGGACGATACAGATAAAGCTAAAAGGTTCATTCAAAATATCCAACATGTACATCAAGCAGTACAGGAGTAGTTGGAGAAAATCCAATCTAAATATAAGGCGAGGCATGACAAACATCAGGTTGATCATCAGTTTGAAGTTGGTGATCAAGTATGGTTACATAACAGAAAATATAGAATGAAGGGTGGAGGTAAAAATCTAAGACCAATCGGATATGGTCCATTCAAGATCTTGGACAAGATTGGTACTACCGTCTTTCGTCTAAATCTACCAACCTACATACAAATGTATTCAGTGGTAAATGTTGAGAATTTGAAGCTTTATGAGCCTCCTATGATTATTGATGAAGATGGAAGTATTCAAGTTCCAACAGTTGATGATTTTGCTCTAGAGTATTTATACGAGCTACCAAAAGATGTTATTCTCGATAGACGAATCAAGACTTCACAACGAGGTGATGTGGAATATCTTCGAGTTGGTCTTAAAGGGGTAAAACCAAGCAAATCAAAGTGCATCGAAATTAGGAAGGTGAGGGAGATTTACCCTCACTTAGTTGTTGAGTAATTAAAACTTTGGGTGGTCCAAAAGGCTTCCAATGGGGAGGAATGATCCAAGAGGATTTGAAATGCTCACAGAGGTCCAGGAGGATCTAGAATGCTCATAGAGGTCCAGAAGGATTCATAAATGCTCAAAATTAAATCTTCACAAATGCTCTCTAAAATTCCACCAATGCATAGAGCTCTGCGATAGCTTTCCAACAACGCAAAAGACTTCTCAAATGGAGTTCGTATGCAAAATTTATGGATGGTCAAAGTTCAGGTCAAACTAGGCAAAAGTCAAAGTCAAAGGGGTCAAGGTGACACGTGTCACCACGACAAGGGTTACACGTGAAAAAACCATACAAGGATGAGGTTTCAGCCTCTGATTAGTCATTAAAGGGTAAGATTCATTAAAATTTTGTTGGTTCCCGGAGGATTGAACCCGGGTCTCCCGATAAACAACCCAACGGCTTCACCACTATACCCGACGGTTGGTTGTTAACCATACATGCAACGACATCTATTTAAGTTTGTTGAAATATTTGAATGAGTGGAAAAAGGATCAAGGGCTAAGCCCTTGACTCATATCATATGTATTGCAATATAACCATGGGTCAAATATTCCATGGGTTTGTTAAACAATATGTCAACCATATCATATATTATGCAGGGTATATTTATATATCCAACCAATGTATAACCAAAACGCTATATATATAGTGTGGTCAGCAAAATTTGAACCCGCGACCCACTATATAACATACCAACAACTTAACCATTGCACCATAAAGTGCAGGTTTGTTATGAAATCCTGCAAACTAACATTTAATGACTACCTAAGTTTGTGGACGAGAGGTTAAGGCTCATGCATTATTTAATGGCGAGCGGATTGAGGCAAAACATACTCATAATTGTAGAGTACAGTCTCGAATTACATTCTTGAGGGTAAGTAGAATTATATGTTGCATCGTAATGCGTGCCACGGGGTTCCACCACAGAATTTTATGAACTTTATACTCATTTTTATCAAAATGTAGCAAGCAATTTGATGGTGTACTTTGTTTCTGAGTTTGAGCAACACACAAAAAAGGTCATTGTAAAACACAAGCATTTGAGCATTAATAAAGAGGTCTCTGTTGGAAGCATACCCAGAGACGTAGCCCAAATTGGGTGACCTCCGTCATCAAACTTGTGTATGTGATTTTAATATTGTTGTTCTATTTCCACTCAGTTTTTTGCAAGTTGTTTATCATTAAAGTGTATTTGGAGAGATACTTATTTCACATGTAAATTGCAAACAGTCAAGCGATCATTTGTATTTCAAAGATCAAGTAGATGTTATTGTGTTTTAAAGATTAATAAGCATCTAAGGATTTTTCGGATCATTGACTTCATGTAGAGTTATCATTAAGTTCACACCTATATTATTGACATTTTCTTTTTATTAACAAATTTTGACTTTGGTTAATTGTTGCTATTGGGAGAAGTTATTTTTTTACTTGAGCATGCACATGGAAATCCCAACCTAGTGTGCATTACTCCTCATGTGGAGAGACCTATATATTGTAGTCATTATCAAGGATTAATACATTGTGATTAGAGTTGGTTTCTTAGTCTCTTATGTGAGAAGATTGATTCTATTTTTCTCTCTCCCATGTTTATTTTGTAATTAGCTAGTGTAGTATTTCCTTCTCATAATTAGGTCTTGGATTGTGGTTAATCCTACACTTTAAAACTTATATTTTCCTTTGTATTTCAAAGAAAGGATTGAATTCAGGAGATTGGGTGGACATGAGACAACAATTTATTGAGAAGGCCTATTTTGAGATTGACTTTGAAGGGCTTCTCTTTGATCTTGAATTTCAATATCGTGAGCTATAGTCTCCCAAGAGAGTTCAAGTTCTTCGCAGGTATGGGCAATTTCAAGAATAAAATAAAAAATACAAGATGCAATATTTCTTTGATCAGGAAACCTCAAGTTAGGTTGTTGTCAAGTAGCAAAATCATTAATCAACAATAATAAAAATCAGAAAATAAAGAAAAAGAACTAGAGAGTAAAGATCACTCTGTAGTATCATCGCCAAATAAATGTTGAGGCAAGGAATGGATATGTCCTCACTCGAGCATTTTCAAATCTCACTAAGCTAGGTGAGATAGGTGGGAATGTTACCCTAGACTTATAGCCTAATCAAAAAAATATCAATCAACCCTCAAGAAATAAGTTCTTGGGCATGATGTTATTATCAAAATTGTATGCTTTGTTGTAAAATAAATTTAAAAACATAGAAAAAGTGTTTGTAAATGAAATTTTATAAAATTTAACTAAATAAACCACAAGTCTCAAATTGAGAAGAAAAACAAAAAATGATTTTATTGAAGTTTTTTCTGAGTTACAACCAAGTTTCTCTTTACAAACCCCTGCAAGGGTTTGGAGTAGATTTAGACTTAGAAGTCTAGGATGTAATTTTGAATCATACAAAGACAATTGGTGTATGAAAGAAAAAGACCAAGATTGAAATAAATTGGATCAATCCAAGCTACAAGCGCATCACGGTCTTGACTCTACAAAATAGCCTTAACTAGCACTGAAAATGAGTTCATAAATTCTAATCAAACTAAACAAACTATCAAGATCAATGAATGACCTTCTGAAGCATGTCACAAGTCTATGCTTCCTAGTATTTTCTTTTTCCACCTTTGGAGTAACCTGTTATCAACAAGAGGACTTAGCTCTCATGAAACTCAAAAACAAAAGAATGAATATGAAATCTCACTTGAGGAAAGAGAAAACCTTGTCAGAAGCATCTCTTTATATTTTCTCATGTCCTTCTTTGTCCTTGTTCTCTTCCTTTTATTCTTCAAAAAGTAGTTCAAGTAGTTCAATTACCTTTTTTGTGACAAGAACGAGTAATGTGTATTATATAAAAGAGGGTTGTAGAAAAGCTAAAACTAGCCAAAGAGTACAAAAATCGAAGATTTCAATAGAGTTCAGCAATGGAGACAGAATGAGTATCCTCAATTTACTGAATTCTATCAAAATTTTACAAAAAATATCAAGACCTTCTTGTTTGTATTGTATACTATCTTAATAATAGAGCTTTAACAAAAGTTAAACATATCTATAGTTCATGAAACCTGGTTAATGTAATTTTAGCTTTGTGTCCACTATAACTTGGGAGTCTTCCTAAATGTTGGCATTTGGAGGCGATAGTTGTGGCTGCTCTACCTCACAAGAACCATGGGAGTCTCCTGAGGGGATTCCTACATTCATTCCAGGAGCTTCATCTTTGGGGTGATGCTTTCCTTTTCCCATTTGTCGATTTTTTTTCTATGTGTTTGTTGAGCTTTCTTGGCACAATGGTCATATCTTTGTCACATATGTTTTCTCTTTCTTGTGAGGCTTGCTTGAGTTGTGTGTGGGAGTGTCTGAGGGTTGTGATTTATTGTTGTTGTTGCTCCATTTTGTTGGATATGTGTTATATTCTTTGCATGAATAGATATAGTGTCTATGCGTGAAAGGGGGTAAGAGGGGGGTTGCAGGAGCCCCCTGCGTGGGGGTTCAGGGGCAGCTCCCCTGAAAAAAAAAAATCCTCGATTTTCGTGTCCATTTATGGATGGTTTTTCAGCACATGGTTTTTTGTCGATGGTTTTCTATTTCGGTTAAGGAATTAAGGTTGTTGACGAATCCAGGTCATTGGATTAGGGTTTTGGATGTCGCTGGATCCTATATGTATATTGTATTGTAAACAATGTATGATGTGAATGAATATAGAATATGCTAGTTTTCTCGGCTTGGGTTTCCACGGGAAAAATCTATGTGTAATGTGTGTATTTTCCATTGTATGTTTTATGTTCTTTTATTGAAAATTTGTTTGCAGTAAAATATTGTACAAGGTTAAAATCTACATTTGGTATCATAGAAATTATTGGCTTCAGGGGGATGCCTTTGTGGTCAAGGGTTGACTCAGGTGCTTCCTTTCATATGACTCCCCACAGGGAGTGGTTCTATGAATATGAAAGGTATGATGGATGTAATGTTTTCCTAGGTGATGACTCGACAGCCAGAATCATAGGATGAGAAAAATTCAAGTTGAGGCTCAAAGATGGAAGGATTAGAACACTGCCTGGTGTTCTGCACATCCCAGGATTGGCCAAAAATTTGATTTCTGTAAGAAAAATTGACGATGCAGGGGTAAAAACAATATTTGAAAAAGAAACCTATAGGATGGTTTGAGGAGCAATGGTGTTGTCGAAGGGAGTTCAGATTGGAACTCTATATAAGCTATAAGGAAGCACTATTAGTAATGGGTGTAATAGTTCCATTGTTCCTTATATTGGATCAGAAGAAGAAAAAACTCCTACTGTCTCTGGAGAAAAGGTTATGTTGTGGCATCAAATACTGGGGCATATCGGAGAGAAGTGTCTTCGACTACTACATGGTAAAGGTATGGTTGAAGGTATGTCTAACTGCTCTCTGGATTTTGATTTATGTGAACATTGTGTATATGGGAAGCAGAATCGAGTAAGATTCACTTCTGGTGCAATGAGGGCAGAAGGAATTTTACAGCTAGTGCACAATGATGTGTTTGAACATGTGTCAGTTCCATCATTGGGAAAATCTATGTACTATATCTCATTTATAGATGACTTCTCGAGGAATACTTGGATATATTTCCTCAAAAATAAATCTGAAGTCTTCGACAGGTTTAAAGAGTTTAATACTCTTGTTGAGAATCAAACAGAGAAAATAATTAAGATGTTTAGGACATATAATGATGGAGAGTTCAGCGGGAATGAATTTGAAGAATTTTGTAAGAAGTGTGGTATAGAAAGGAAGAAGACTACTCCATATACACCTCAACATAATGAAGTTGCAGAAAGGATGAACAGGACATTGATGGAAAAATTAAAGTGCATGCTCAATGGTGTCGAGTTAGGGCAAGAATTCTGGGCAGAGGCAGTGGGTACTGCATGTTACCTAGTCAACAGGTCACCCTCATCAGCACTGGATGACAAGACTCCACAAGAGGTATGGACTGGTAAGAAACCTTCTCTCACACATCTCAAGGTATTTGTCTGTGAGGCCTACGTTCGTGTTCCAAAGGAAAACATGAGTAAGCTAGATAAGAAGGTTGAAAAGTGTATCTTTATTGGGTATAAAGATGGTCTCAAAGGTTATAAGCTTCAGAACCCAAAAACTAAGAAGGTTGCATATAGCCGAGATGTGGTATTTAAAAAAATTAAGGATGTTGTCATATATGAAGTCCTACCAGGGAAGAACCACAGAAAATAGAGTTTGAGCCAAAGGATGATGAATCAGACTCTATAGAAGAACAAGGATCAGAAGAAGAAGATCATCATACTCCAGTACTGAGGAGATCCATGCGGGAAAAAAGGTTATCAGAAAGGTATACTCCATCTTATTTCGGTTTGAATTTTGCTTCTTCTATTATTGATGATGATCCTGGAACTGTTAGGGAGGCACTGGATTCAAAGGATGGAAAACTCTAGAAAAAGGCCATGGTTGAAGAAATGACAGCCTTAGATAAGAATGAGGCTTGGGATCTAGTGGATTTGTCGACTGGAAGAAATACCATTGGTAGCAAATGGGTATTTAAAAAGAAGTTGAATGCAGAAGGCAAAGTGGAGAAATACAAAGCTCAGTTAGTAGCAAAGGGTTATTCCCAGGTTGAGGGAATTGGTTTTGGTGAGATTTTTTCTCCTCTTGCCAAGTTAAATTATATTAGATTTATGTTATATGTTGTTGCTGCATTTGATTTTGAAGTAGAACAGATGGATGTTAAGACAACATTCCTACATGAGGATCTGGAAGAAGAAATCTATATGAAGCAGCCATAAGGCTTTGTTGTGAACGGAAAGTAGAAGTTGGTATGCAAGATGAAAAATTCCTTGTATGGTTTAAAACAATCACCAAGAATGTGGTATCAAAAATTTGATACTTATATGTTGGGACTTGGCTTCACAAGAAGCAAAGAGGATCACTGTGTGTATTTTAAATTAATTGGTGATCATTTGATTTATTTGGTCTTGTATCTAGATGACATGTTGTTGATAGGAAACAACAAGGAGATTATCTGGGATGTGAAAACTCAATTGTCCTTTAAATTTGACATGAAGGATCTTGGTGCTACAAATTTCATTTTGGGCATGGAAATTAAAAGAGATCGGAAAAACATGAAACTCTTGTTAAATCAAAGAAAATATGTCGAGACAATATTGCAGAGGTTTAATATGCAGGAATGTAAACTGGTCAGGGTCTCTATTCCTGTAGGTGTAAAGTTATATGTTGATTAGTGTCCCAAGACACATGAAGAGGAGGAGGACATGTTTCATGTTCCATATGCAAGTGTTGTTGGCAGTTTAATGTATGCAATGGTCTATACTAGACCGGATATGTGGGAGTTTTGAGAAGGTATATGTCAAAATCAGAAAAGGAGCATTGGACAATAGTAAAGAGGGTTTTCAGGTATTTGCGTGGCACTACTAGTTATGGATTGTGCTACGAAGGAAGACTAGGTTTGGATAGAGTGTTGGACATACATGGCTTTGTGGATGCAAATTGGGTTGGAGATATGGATCGTAGAAGATCTACAAGTGGGTATGTGTTTAACCTGTTTGGAGGAGCAATCAGTTGGATGAGCAAAAGACAGACTGTAGTGGCACTTTCAACTACAGAAGTTGAATACATGGTAGCCACCCATGCAAGCAAGGAAGCAAAATGGTTACATATATTATGTTCAAGTATTGGGTTGGTACAACAAGTTGTAGGGATAGATTGTGACATTCATAGTGAAATTTTTATGGCAAGGAACCCATCTTATCATTCAAAGACAAAGCATATTGATGTTCAATATCACTTTGTGAGAGACATGATTGAAGCAAAGAAGGTGTTGTTGATGAAGGTCGACACTTTGAAGAATGGTGCAGATTCATTACAAAATATTTGAGCACTGAAAAGTTCTCTTGGTGTAGAGGATCTATGGGCATTGCTGCCCTAGATTGTTGACAAAGTAACCCTGTAACCCCCTGTATGCAAAGAAAACAACAAGTGGGAGAATGTTGGATATGTGTTATATTCTTTGCATGACTAGATATAGTGTCTACGTGCGTAGGGGGGTAAGAGGGGGTGAAAGCCCCCCTGCGTAGGGGTTTGGGGGCAGTGCCCCAGAATTTTTTTTCTCGGTTTTCGTGTCCATTTTTGGGTGGTCCTCGGTTTTCGTGTCAATTTATGGGTGGCTTTTCGGCACATGGTTTTTCGCCGATGGTTTTCTATTTATGGTTAAGGAATTAGGGTTGTTGACTAATACAAGTAATTGGATTAGGGTTTTGGATGTCACCAGCTCCTATATGTATATTGTATTGTAAACAATGTATGATGTGAATGAACATAGAATATGTCAATTTTTCCCGGTTTGGGTTTCCAGGGGAAAAATATCTGTGTAATGTGTTTATTTTCCATTGTATCTCTTTTGTTCTTTTATTGAAAATATGTTTGCAGTAAAATATTGTACAATGTTAAAATCTACACATTTACCCTTGAATCGCCTCCAATTCGCAATTAGCGCAGTCATAGGTTGTTTGGCTCCTGTGCCACATGATAATTGAGAACAGATAGAGAGTCCAAGAGCTGCTGGGAAAATTTTGGGAGTGGCTGAGAAAGGGGAGAAAAAAACTATTTGAATGCAGGATAATGACTATCATCATATGATCTCCCTTGTAATCTATCGTCATGAGAGATTCATCTTCAATAACATGAACGAAATTTTTTTGGAGTACTAGTGATGATGGGGAGGTACCCTGGTACCGAGTGCTGAAATCCATGAGTATGATGAGTAGCTAGACTAAAGGGGATGAAATTATCGTAATGATGACAGGATGAGAGTGAATCCCACATGTGAGGAGAATGCAAGAAGCTGGAACTTTAAAGTCCATTATGTGAGTATGTGGTGCCATATGTCGTCCGTTGTTGGATGCACGTGGAGGTGACGCAAGACACACTTTTGGAGAGGGAAATGATTTGGTTTTTACTACTTTGATCAAGGGGGGAGTCACATCACTCATCCCAACAAAAATTTTAATGTCTTTTATGCCTATGGCATCCCTTCGATTTTTCATGTTTGCAATCATGTCAAAGTTAAGTCCTCCTTTGTCTATAATGTTGATTGAGGGTACTCTCTTTGTTTCTCCTTTGCCCGTGATGCTAGGGAAGAAAGATCATGGTCATTACCTCATTGGTCATTAAATCCCTTTAATTATTTGCTTTGGCTCTTTGATCTGCTAGTTGATCTGCCTCTTGGTTTTGCTGACGAAGGATGTGGAAGTATTCCACTAAGTTGAACTTTTGCTTCTAAAGTTTTATTCCGTGATAGATTTGTTTTGTGTTTTGTTTTATGGTATCAGTGTCAGTCCCATATATACATCCAAGACTTTTTCTTGATTGTTTGTTTTATTTCCCAATCCCCATGAATATGTGATGTTATTATTTCCTCTGGGATCAAAGACGACCCCCCCCCCCCATACTTGTCGCCCTTGGATTTCCTTCTGAAGCCCTGTCGAAGAATAGGATTGTTTTGGCTTGTTTTTGTCTCCAATTTTTAAATTCCTGATTTGAGAGTCTTAATTGCTATTTCAATCTTCTTGGATGAGATGGAGGAGGGGAGGTGAGTTGAAAATACTGAGGACTAATAATGTTTTTGATCCAATATATTTCTTCTTGATCTGAATCAAAGAGGGATCCTGAATTTCGGTCCTTAGTGCACATGACATCAAAGAGTAGAATGCAAGCTAGAGAATGAACTCTCGATGGAGGGATGATTTTATCTTGGAAAATGGCCTTATTTCTTGTCAACCAAATTTCCCAACATATGAATTTTGGAATTTCTTTCCAAATGCATACAAAGAGAGTTTTTTGCTTGAAGTTGCCAACATATTTGTGTTTTCAGTGGAGAAACATGTCGTCCCAATTATTGGAGGACTGTGGCAATGTGACAAGTTATGATATAATTGATCCTAGACTTGCTTGGAGAATATCAAATCAAAGAAAATATGGTGGGATGTTTTAGAAGCGGCTTTGCATAAAACACATCAACATGGGTTTGTTATACCTCTCTTCTATAGATTTTTTTTCGTTAGTAACTTTCCCCGAACCATGATCCAACAAAAAGAATTGATCTTAGGTAAAGAGTCACCATGCCATATTGTAGCCCATAATTTAGAGCGAGGAGGACCGGGGGTGTTTGCATTCAAATGTTGGAAGCCACTTTTAATATAGTAGTCTGCATTTCCCCAACATCTGTTATCATTTGTATTGGTCTCAATGGGTGCACAATTGGCCAACTATTGAAAGAGTACTGAGACCAAGGGTTGTAAGTGCGAGGGAGGGGCAGGGCATTTCCATCCAACCCAATTTCCATTATCTTCCCAATGCAAGAAATATTTCATCTTGGTTAGCCCCTCTCATGTGCTCCAATCGAGAAGAGGTTGCAGTTCTTCGTTTAAACCCAAAGTCTCTTTTTCCATTATGTTGTTTGTCTAGATGTTGATTGATGATCCATTTCTTGGCTACCATGAGAGATTTTCTTGAATTGAAGGGGCTACATTTTTTATCATCTTCCAAATAGGGGATCCTTTAGAATTGGGGAGATTTGTATTAAGACACTGAAGTCTAGGTGCTCTGAGATATCTGGAGATGAGTGATTTTTTCCACCATTCGACTTCTCCTGTTACCAGCCTCCGTACTATTTTTCCCCCCAGGGTTGTCTTTATGAGCACAGGATCTATGATAGCTAGTCCTCCTTTCTCGAAGCACTGACAGACTATGTGCCAATTAATCAAATGGAATTTTTTGTGTTGGTTTTACCCCCTTCCCATAGGAAACTTAGAATGCTTATAGATATTTTCCCTAAAACTCCTTTGGGTGCTAGCATAGTTGCACATTGAAAAATGGTTAGAGAAGAAAGGACAACCTTTATTTAGATGATTTTACCTGTAGGGTTGAACCTTTGAGCCCCCCAACTTTGGATTTGTTTTTCCAAGAACTTCATTCCACACCTGAGAAGAGGGTGTTTTCAGGGAAATCAACATGCCTGAATATTTGAATGAAGAGTAGTTTTTTGCCACTCGAAAGCCAAAGACCCTGAATATTGTTGATTGAAGGTCTCATGTCAAGTTCCATCCATAAATTTGAATCTTCATGCTATTAATTTTTCCTCCAGAGGCTTCTATAAATTGATCCAAAACTTGCTTAAATATTCTTGCAATTATAGCAGACATGACATCGAGGAGGAGGGTGTCATTTGTGAATTGTGAGTGGTTGATATCCTTAACACCTCGAGCTAATGGATGCTTGGGAGGAAGCCCAAGGAGAGTTTGTCTTCCAATTTTCTACTAAGGGACTCAACCATTAAAATGAAGAGAGAGGGTGAGAGGGGACATCCTTGCATGATACCCCTATTAGATTGGAAGAACTGGGTTGGATAACCATTGATCATTGGATCAATCTAGGGGGAGCCAATACAGGCTTGAATCCATCCTACAAAGTCCATTGAGAATCTAAATTTCCGTAGTATTGAGAACATGAAGGAATGCTTAACTTGATCAAAGGCATTTGCCATGTCTACCTTTCTGACCATTCCTCTTTCTTTGTTGCTCCAACTTGCATAGATGGCTTCTTGGACAAGGAAAATGTTGTCAATAATCTATCTGTCTTTCATGAATCCCCCCTGATTGTCTGAGATTAACTTGCAAAGAAGTGGTTTGATTTTGATAGCAATTATTTTTGATAGATTTTTGTAGGCTGAGTTGCAAAGGGAGATGGGTCCAAACCTAGTGAAGTTGGATGCATTCGATTCCTTTGGAATAAGAGCTAGAAAGGTTGAGTTTGTTGCTCCTCCCACTTTTTTCTTCCTTAGAGTGTAATTTAGAATTCTCTTTATATCATATTTAATTGTCTCCCAAAAGACTTTGAAAATGTGGATGGAGAAGCCATCTGGCCCTAGTGCCTTGTTCTGGCCCAAACCTCGAATAGCTTGGAAATTTTCTTCTTCTCTAATTTCTCAGAGAACGACTTCATTCTCTACTTATGTGATGCAAGTTGGAATGTTTTCAAGCAGTTATTGTTGACTATCTTCTTCTTCTTCCTCCCAGTCCTATGTGTAAATCTTTTCCTAGTGTGTGGTTGTTGCATCCTTAATTTGGGAAAAATATTTTGTGATTTGTCCTGAGTCCAATTGGATTTTCTAAACTGTGTTTTTTTGGAGTCTCTACTGCGATTGTTTGTGAAAGTAGGTTATATTTGAGTCTCTTTATTTTATCCATAAGCTTATTGATTTAAGTCTCCAATCTTCTTCTTCCTTGCGGAAATCCACATGCAAGTTTTGATAGGCTTCCCTTTCCTTCTGTAAGTGACTTTCTGTTACATCTTATTCTTCCATTTCTTGCCTAAGATTTTCCAACTCTATCATTCTCTTGGTTATTTCTTAGTTTGGAGGGGTATATGATTGCTTTGCCCAAGATTTTAGTGTTGATTTTGCTACTCACAATTTACTTTCACATACATAGTTTAGGAAGCCTTGAATAGGAGTTTTCTAGGCTTCTTTAACAATTGAAATGGTTGAGCCATTATAAATCCATAAGGGGTTAAAGCAAAAAGGGATGGGGCCAAATTATTATTATTAATTTATTATTTTTTTTGGGGGGGGGCAGGGTAAGGGATATGTGTTTATGATCAAAGATGGCAGATGTGATGATGGTTGATGAGATGGTGAGAGGGAGGAGAAGGAAGTTATTGTGGAAGAGGAAGCAATCAAGTCGGGCTGCAATGTGGCCTAGGCCAGATCGTTTGTTGCTCCAAGTGAACTTACCCTTAGGGAGTTTGACATCAAAGAGATCCAAGTTAGATATAAGGTCTTCCATGAATTCTAGCATTGGATCTCTGACACAATTTCCCCCTCTCTTTTCAGAGCACTATAGGATTGTGTTAAAATCCACAGCTACTATTCATGTTGTGAGATATATATTTTCTTCATAAGAGAGAAAGGATCGCCAACATTCAACTTTATCCATATATCTATTTGGCGTGAAAAGATTGATAATGGAAAATTCAAGCCTTGTCTCCCTACTACAAAAAATTGTAAGCAACTAATTATTTGAGCAGAAAGTTACCTCAAGGTCGGGTTGTGATGTGTCCCATAAAGTCATGATACCTTTGAATGCCCCGATTAAGCTTTTAGTGAATCCATCATTGTTTGACATTGCTTTTTTCCCAATTTTTAGAGTTGTTGATTCCTCCATTTTAGTCTCCTGGAGGAGAATTAAAGAAAACTTCTCAAATTTGATAAGGTCTCTAAGGGCTTTGATCTTGACTTTATTTTCAAAGCCTCTGTAATTCCAGGAGAGGATCTTCATCATTTTTGAGTTCAAGAGACTCGTCCGCTCGAGACGGGTGGGGGTGCTGAGAGTCCATTCCTTCGTTGTTTCTTTTTCTATCCATGTTGCTGAAAAAAAATTCTATGGTGTATTGTCTTCCTAGGGATTTCTACTTGTTAGCTACTTCTTCTCTTGAATATTTGTTTTTCCTTCTTCCCGGTTTTTGGGTTCTTTCTATTAGGATTTTCCCTTCCTCTGGGAGTTTCCCGAATTTTCCTTTTGAAGGTGCACTTTCTGCTATGGCTGGTTGTTCTTCTACATATAGAACGTCTTTGGTCCTCTCAACCTCTTCTGAATATGTTTCTTCTTCCCGAGCTTGAGGATCTACCCCATGTGGGTTTTTGCTTGAAGAACTTGGCTTGGGATCAACAATTTCTTTGTATTCTCTTCCTATGTTGGCCTCACCCTGGCTTGCGAATTTATTGTTCGATGCAAGATGTTATTCTTCATGAGTTTTCTTTTTTGGTCTCCTTGGGTTTCTTCTAATATTTTTGGTGCTTTCTTGTGGAGGAGGGTTTTGGGTGGGTACTCTTGGGCAAGTAGCGTTTGTAGGCTCTGTGGGATTTTTTTTCCTTTGTTTGTTTTATTTCATACTTGCTACCATTCCTCCATTGGTTTTTCTCCTACGATGACCTGATCTTGTTTATTCTTGGTACAGTTTCAGGCAAAATGGCCATGCTCATGACAGGTCTTTCATTTAAAAGGAAGTTGCTCATAATCTAGCTTATGGACATGAGTCCAATCATCCAAAGAGTGCGTGATTGTTTCTAGTAAACCCTTTTCTAAATCTACTTCTACACAGATTCATGCACATGCATACATTGATGCCTTAGGTTCAGATTTGTCAATATATTTACCCAATGAATTACATATCCACTTCATAACGTCATCACCCCAACAATGAAGAGGGAGATGCGGAATTCAGACCTAGATGGGGATTGGAGAGGGAATGTCACATTTCAAATCAAAATCCAATGTCCACTGGTTCAAATACAGACCCCTTGATCTAAAGAAATAATGCCCACTTCGAAAAATCAGATCCCTATCCTCTTTGTGTTCAAAAAAGAAAGTGTAAAAACCCTTACAATAGAAAAAATGTTTAAATTTGCCTTTAGTGAGGGGTTGCCAGTTCTGTGCAATCTAAAGTTCGACTTGTCGAGGAGAGGGCCAAAGTCTTGTAAATTGACCTATGAATCCTTTGACAATTTATGCTAGGGATTTGCAACGAGCAGTTGTGTGTGCGATCATGATCTCTGGGAGATGATCTAGTTTCTTCACAAACTAGGAATGAGTGGGGCGAGAAGTGGGTTTCCCCAAAAAGCCAACAAGTTGGCTAAACACTTTTGCATCTGCATGAAAATCCGGATGGGGATCTAGATCCCCATCAACCATGTCTATGAAATGGAAGAGAGGGGGAGAGTTGTGGCGAGCCTAGGGTTTCCACAAAGAGCATATGTAGACCGTGGACCTAATGTTTAAAGCAATAAGGTCAATCCTAGCATTATACACATTGCAAATTCAACTACCTTTTGTTACTAAAGTTAAATAAATTTAGTTAAAATAGGACAACCTTATTTATGATAAGGGTAAATAATAATTAATAGATGGGGCCCGTATGTCAATTTCCTCTAGCTCAACCGGTTAAGGTGTGGGTTTTGTTTGCTAGGCGACTTGAGTTCAATACCCTTACGGTGTGTTTAGTCAAAAGGAGACACCTAAAAATCTAGCCATGTTAAGGGTTGGTGCGGTTCAGGCTAGGTGCGATCTCCGGGTGATTTTGGCGGCTTAGATGCCCCTACGTTGTGGTTTCTTAGCCAATGGTTGAAATGTTGGCCCCGCAAGTGATGGGCATTTCTAACAAACAAACAAAAAATAGATGGGGCCCCTATATGTCTTAATTTATTTAATTTTCAACATTCCCTTGTTTCTCCACATTTACTCAAAATATCATGCACACATCATCATAAGAAATATATATCAAAAGAAGCCAATGTAATCATGCCATATCATAAAAAACACTTGTATCTCCCAAAGAATCATAAAGCATGATATAAAAGTTTTTCAAAAATAAATATCATGTCTGTTATCCCAAAATAGATGCCTCAAATGTCGAACTGAAATATTATGATGAAAAAAAAATAAAGTTAAAAATAATATTTTATGTTTAAAGTAGACTCTCTCTACTTACTTCCTTCTGATAATGTTTCCCTATGATTTTGTAAATATGCATCAACAAAATTCTTCTCTTCAACCTTTGACACTTCTGGGTGCATGTCATCAAATGTGATTTTTCTTACAACATCCTTGAGTTTGACAGGAAGGGATTTGATGGTGTAGGAGGATGTCTCAGATAGATCATAACTGAAACAAATGTCAGGTTGCTTTCTTTTATTTGGTCGAGGCTCAATGCATAATGCTTTGTAATTTTGGGGGAGTTGAACAGGGTGTGCATGTGAGGTTGTTGAGGCAACAAGTTGAGCATGTTGTAAAGGAGGAAAAGGAGTAAGTGGCAAAGACATAGTGGACCAATGGATTACACTGGAGGTAGGATTAGTAGGTATATTTTCCCAACCATCATTGACTAGTGGCACATGGGGTTGTTCGAGAATGTTTGTTATACTTGGATGTGGCTGAAGAGGAGGTACAATAGGTGGTTGGGGTGGTTGGAAGATAGGGTGACCAACGAGGTTCAAATAACCAATTTGGACCAACTAGTTAAACTCCTCAAAATTAGCATCAAAATGGATGGAGAACCTTATCCCTTTTGTTTCTGCCTCTTTTCCCAAATGCATTGGACATTCTACCTATGTTCCCTCTATTCCCCCTGTTACCAGAGTGATTGCTACCTCTGCCGAAGAAACTCATCTAAATATCCACCAATTATCAAATTAGTATTCATAAGTCATAGTGTGTTAATCATCAAATATTATTTTGCCTTAAAAATAATTTAAAAATGGCCAAGCATGCTAGGGTATAAGGAAATGAATAAGGAAAACAGGGAAGAATAACATAAATTGCCCCTTTTATGCTTGTTATCCATAATATTCAAACTGTAAATTATTTACCATATTGTCACTGATGTTATTGAACATGGGAAATGAATGTAAATGGAATTATAATGATGAGTAATGAAAAAGGAGCTTGTAATTTATGGAAAATGTAATTGATGACAAGAATGCACGATAATGTTCACAATCAATTTCTATTAATTCTATTCAGAACTCATCCCACTTTCAACATAAATAAAGTTCATATCAGAATGTTTTATAAACCATTTTCACATTCTTTTATGCAATGTCAAAATATCCCATGATTCATTCAAATCAAACAAATTGTTCAAGTATCAGTACCATATATCATTATGCTAGAAAATCTCTTCTTTGAAGTTTTCTATCTACATAAATAGGGGAAAAAGTGTGGAATTAAATGAAATATGGCTTGGGAACTTTGGGAATAATTAATGGAAAATGATATACTATGAGAGGATTTGATCATGTTTATATGAATAATAGAAAATAACTTTTAAAATTGCATATCAAACTTTCACCCCTTTTCCAAATATTCATTATATTCCATTTGACAATCTCAACTTGTATAATCAAACTTGGTCATTTATTTATTATGAAAAATCCATCTTATGTCATCCATCATTGAATGCTCAAAACAATATTTTTAACCAAAATATTTTAGATAAAAAACAAATCCATATTGTAGCTCTTTATACGGTTTGCAAAGACATAAGTTTGAGTTTTAAAAATGATCTTCAACGATGAACTTGGATTGGAAACAAATCGACCTAAAGTTTGTCAATTTACTACCAATGACAAATAAACCCAATTATATATTTGATTTGGTCAGAACTATTTCAAGAGATACAACTATCTTTTCTCAACAAGATCAGTGATAAAGAGAATTATTATAAACCCAAAACCTTGTCAAATTTTGATCTCAAATAATTTGAGACAAGAGGGGCAAGTGGTCGATTTTGTACATTTAATCAAACCATATTTTGTTTCATGACCCATTCTCATACAACCCAAGCTCAAAACTTCAACCATATTTTGTGCAAACATAATAGCTAGAATTAAATAAAACTCTTGTTGGTTATAAGGTTGTGGGTTGAAAACCCAACTCCAACTCAGTCAAGACAAAGAACTGGTCAAAGCTTATGCACCACCAGTTTCAAATGAACCTGGTTTGTTATTTATATATATATATATATATATATATATATATATATATATATATATATATATATATAACCTCAAATCCATAATTTGACAAAAACTAAGGGTTGACTCAAGTCATTGTTTGTATAGTGCATATTTTAATCAAAACAAACTATATGGAATATGGGCATGCACTTGAAACCAAAAACAACTAAAGTCCATCATAAATATATGTTGGTCACGACCAAAATGAATGGGTCGCGCAAATAATTTACCAATTTGAAAACCATTGAGGTCGCATGTTCAAAACCCAAATTAGACTCAGTTGGAATTCATGCGTTGGTCACTACTTATCCATTTCCAAAAATAAACCCATGAATTATACACATATATCAATTTTCAAACTTTGAGCTTAACACCATACCCTTGTAACAATACATCTCAAAACATGTTTTTACCAATGAGAATATCAAACAGTAAAGGAAAAACTTACGAGAACTTGAACCCGAGTCATAGTTCCAACAAATATCAAATTTCTTTACTCCAACATCCATACTGGTAATTTTAAAAAATAAATGGAGAGTGCAAAGCAGGGAGCGAAGCAAGAATCATCACAGAGTAACAATTTCATAAACTCTTGAACCATTTATTCATTAAGAGCGAAAAAGCAGCGAAAAAGGGAAGCATACTAAAAAACCAGTCAAGAACCAAAGCCATTAATAAACTATTACTATGAAAAATCCATACAAATGTTGCTCAACAAACATATATATGCATACCTGGGCTTGAGCTCTTTTATACCAGTGTTGACGGGCGAAAAACGGTTGTTGCAACTGTTAAAATAATGTAACTGCAAANGAACTATAATAATGGCTTAAACATTAATAGCAACTACCAGTAGCAGAACCTCCAAACCAGGCTCGAACTTCGCCTCTCCATAATAACAACAAACTGAAATGACCAATGCCTAATGCAAAATGGAGGGTGGTATATGTGGGACTGTGGAACTAATTATCACGTCCTTGCATATTAATTGCATGGCCAGCCCATTACGTTGTCCTCCAAACAAAACTCAAATGTACATGCCACTCGTCACTTCAAACAATTCACATGATCCATAACATATACACAATATGCCATACTAACCAATCATAGGCTAATACCAAATTCCATGTAAAGACATACCACACACTATATCCACCCTTTACTCATGGCCATCTCTACTTTTCACTTCTCAATAATGACTAATCAAATCAGTAATCATGTGAATCAGCTAGGGTTTAGTCTATTGCATTTTCAACAATACACCATATATGCCATGCACTATATAAAACCAACTTCATTCCAAAAGAAACATATGCGCCACTCTTGCCATATTACATATTAAAACGAAAGTCTTAAAGAATTTACCCATGGACTAAATATTCATGACTTTTCAAACATAACCTTTTACTCTTTACCATAATCATGAAGCTAATATGAGCTTTTGTAAGGTAAATTTATTGACATGATAAAGCTTTTGTGAATACTATAGCTTTATAGCAAGTTCTTTGTAAATGCATGAGACACCTTCATATATATGTGTAGTATATAAAACCATTCTCTCCACCCATCATAACTTATCTTTATTGCAAGTTCATGTCAAACTTATAGTTCTTATGCCTTGAGTTTATAAGAACAGAAAATGACTTGTTTTGCATGAGTAATCATGAATAGTGGAGGCCATATAACTTTCATGTTTCATAAGTATTATGTTAGCAAGCTAAAGAATGAAGAGAAATAAGCATCATTGAAGTGCATCAATCATGCCAAGAATCATGTCGTAACTTTTGAACCTTCGTCATAATACCATTGATGAATATATGTATGTATGTCGAGGGAAATGCTTGAAAATAAAACTTTATGTGTTTTCTTATTAGGGGGGGCACCTATTAATATTATGTCATAGTATACGTAAATAGGCCCTGCAATAATAGCCCAAGGTGTTGGCTCAACTAGTTGTTTCTAATGTTGCTAGGAATTTGGCTAGTTTTGTGTTGAAAAATGTAGGTTTTGAATCCCCTAAAGTGAGGCACACTAGTCCATGTAGATGGGTTTACTAAAGATGCCATCCATGAATATGGGGAAGCATTGTTAGGTTTCCCCGTGAATTTTTCCTTGGAAAAAAAATCACATGTGTGTGTGAGAGA
>JZKD02S2186674.1:6238-19915 GCA_000966675.3 Picea glauca
ATTATTTATTTTGGACTTAAAATATAATATGAAAAAAATATACATTGTATATTATTTCTTTGTGTAACTTTGGATACAGTCTTTCATTTCTGTGTAGCTATCAATATAGTGTTTTGTTAAATGAATCAATATAGTGTTTTATTAAATGAATGGTTATTTTCGTGTCAGCAATTCTTCGATAGAGTGTTTCATTAAATCAATGGTTATTTCCGTGTCCACAATTCACTGAACTTTGAAGATTGTAATTCATTAAATGAAAAATATGAAATCATGTATGAACTGTGAATAAATGAACTATGATCCGATCTTGGGTACGAACTGTGTAAGCACTGGATTCAAAGTAGAGTAGTGGCAGTAAGCACTGGGTTCAAAGCAGAGTAGTGGCAGTGTCACTGGGTTCAAAGCAGATGCTGACAGTTCGATGCAATTCAATTCCTATAGTACACAGTACTGAAATGACTGAATGACAATCGTAAATAAAGGCCTGAATGACAATCATAAATAGTTAACCATAATTTGTATTGATTGAAATGAAGTTTACGCAGGTCTAAACATTAAGTAAAACTCTAAACTTTAATTAAAAGCTCTAAAAAGTAATTAAAGCATTCCAAATAAGCATTGGAAGAAGTGAAGCCGGTAATAACACTTTACACTTACAAGCCAATAAAATTTGAACACACACACACATATATTTTAAAATAAATAAGTACAAATATCCTAAGTTAAACATTACACGTTTTGAAAAATTAAAAAGTCAACCCTAAACTAATATGAATTCAACAATAAACTCATCGCTATAGTCCCTGGACCTTCAACAAGGACTAAAAATTAAGATAAAAACCAAATAATGAGAAATAAGTGATAAAGTAATTGATATGACATATTAAGATATATTTTTAAATGTAGAAACCAACTTTAATGGAAAATATGTAAAATGTGAACAATGTTGCATGCATGCTTTTTAAGTATTGGAATTTTAAAAGATTGAATTGGAATTTCTAACACAAATTAATTCAAATTACAACTATTTGTAATCTTTATTAACAAATTGCATCAAAATTGAAGAGGATGATACTAAACATTGTGTTCTTCTTACAAAATGTTTGAATGTAAATGAGAATAAAGAACTTTAAAATAAAATTAATTAAATAATATATTTTATTATTTTTTAAAGTTTTTAACTTTAAACACAAATGTCTAGGGATTCTTTACGAACAAACTGATGGGATGGTTTATTGGCTAGATTGTCTAATGTGAACCTGTAGTTCCATTTCCGATTGTATATCAACACATATATCAAGACACATAGCCTGTGCACCTTGTTTAGTATGTGGAAGCACCTGTTAAATAACCAATTTCTCATGAACCAAACCTCCTTTATTTATAAGCTTCAAAGCCAATCCTAGATCAAATAGCCGTGGAGCTAGATGGAGTTCAAGTTTAAACAATTCCAATTTAAGTTGATCGAGTCTCATAAGCACTTGCACCTGCCGTTACATTTGATGTGGTGGATTCCTAACCAACAGTTTGACCATCACCAGAGAGAACAACACCATTTTCACCAGCAGTTTGACCATCACGAGAGAGAACAACACCATTTTTAATAAAAAAATTACGTTGTGATTAAACTAGCACAGCTGCTAATATAACAGCTGGAAAATGTCGAAAGGTATAGGCTTGTAAAGAATTTATTAAATTTTATTATTGATTAACAAAAAAATGGTTGGACTTCATTTATCTGGGGTTAATATTTTAATTTATGTTAATCACTTATGTGGCAATCAGTTAGCTATCAAAGTAATTTTTAAATATGATTAGGTAAATGTAAAAAAGTAAACACATAAACTGATGTCTTTATAATAACTAGGAACTTCATGATTGAAATCACAAACATTTATTTTGTGTGACTACTAAGAATATTCCCCATATTTAATCATGTCCATAGAAAACTTATTAAGCACTAAATCCCTATTAAATCTGCCCATTATCAATAGGTGTAAGCCAATGTAAATATTAATTGTAATTAAAAAATAAATTATAAAATATAATTTTATTATTTTTAAAATTCTGTGATTAAATTAAAATGTAAATATTAATTGTAATTAAAAAATAAATTAAACAATATAATTCCATTATTATTAAAATTCCTTAACGAAGAACTTTTTTTACGTGATTATACATGAAATATTTTTTTTGACGTGATTACACATGAATGATTTATTAATGGGTGAATGGAAATCTTGCTATGATTACAGCCTTGAGTGCAAGGGACGAGGTTTCTATTACAGATTCATGGTCCTGCACCAAGGGATTCTCTGGCATACTGCCTACGGTTTACTTTCATGGCGGCTCCAAGAAAAACTCAAGTTGAATCATGCGCATCACCTATACCTTGTTTAACAATCCACCGTCAAGGTTTAGTACGTAGAAGAGGAAATAAAAGTCAACAAAACAGTTCAATATGTGTCGTGCAAAAATAGTGCGCAGACAAACGACGAAAGCTTGAAGGTGAATCTCCCCTTAAAGAACGCCAAAACACTTTTATAATTCCTTGACATTATGGGTAATAAAATATGAGTTTGGGATTTGAAATATGGTTAAAATCTTCCTTGGAATTGATGCCTTTAATAAGGGATAAAATATATGGTTTTTAAAAACAATCATATAATAATATCCCAAACCAATATATATTTCCGTGGCATAATTTATGGTATCTTGGCATGTAATATGGCATAACTTTGGAGTTAGACGTGATATTTGGTTATGTTGGTTATAACATATATCATATAAATGTAAGGACATTTAATTACTGGTCATTGAACAACCATATCTCAATAATTAACAAGAGAAATAGTTGTAAAGTAATTAGTTTTTGCTTAAACATTATGTTTTGTAGTTTTATTAAATTGATAAAAGAAACAAACAATTTGATAGTATTTGTTAAAACGATAACGTGTAGAAGTTTAAATCACAATGTCTTTGTAATCTCCATCACATTGTAGAATTAAAAATAACATAATATTACTTGCAATCTCCAACACATTACCCAATTAAAAATGGCAATATCCCTTAATTAAAGACTAGAGCATTAATGACACCAAAAACATCTCATAATTAAGAATGACAACATTATTTGCAATTTCTACACACTGAAAAATTAAAATTAGAGTCATTAAATTATATAGTAATGTCAATTTTTACACTTAAAATAATAATCTTATTATTTTAAACTTAAAATAATAAGTATCTTATTATTTTAAACTTAAAATAATAACAATTCTTTTAGATATCTAAACTATTATTAAACTTAAAATAGTAACAATTCTTTCACCAATTTCCAAACGTTCTCTCTTTACGGCGAGCTTTAGAAATATGTCTACATGAATTAACTTTTAATGGTGGACCAATCCTTAGTGTGTTTCCTGGAAATATATCATTTAAAAATACCTTAAACGCATAAGAGACTCATGTAAGAGTGTAATATTTAAATTTTATATGTGTCGTTTTATATTTCATGAGAGTTTTAAAAGTATGATGTGTTATCATGTGAATAGAAACATATAAGATTTGTAAAATTTAATCCCAGCATTGAGTTAGGCACAATTAAACGAAAAAGAGTTAGGGACAATCAAACGAAAAAAATGTAGAAAACATTTGAAGGTACGCCAATAGCTCATTTCTAATTGCAAAAGTTTTATGGATTTCACTTCCACTTTGCAAATCAAGAATGCTAATTTCGAAACAGTAAAAATCACTAAAATTGGCAAGAATTTTAAGAAGTCAACAAGTGGTCATTCCATAAATTGAAGAAGGATTATGATCTCACCCAATACTCAATTGTGCAATGCCATGAAGAAACTCAACTATTTGACCTTCTCCATGCTATTTGGAGGACTATCTGAGCCTCAGAACAAACTCAATCTCAGACTATTATTTCTCAGCACTACAATGATCCAAACACAATCCATAAAAAATGAATGAGAGAAAGTGGATTACTTCACTAACAACAGGAGTGAAGATGAGCACCAAAATGAGGAACTATACTATTTGAGTAAAGTGAAAATAGTGAAGGAGGCAGTGGATACCTTAAATAAAATGTGCCAACTAGGAATTTGGGTAAATCCCGATATATGTAACAAAATCCTGCATCTGTGTATAAACTCAAAAGATTTGATTGAGGGGAAGCAAGTGTATGCAAACATGGTTGAAGTTGGGCATAAGCCATATATCTCTTTGGGGAATCGTCTCATTGATATGTTTTCCAAGAAGTTGAGTTTCGCAGATGCACACCAAGTGTTTTATATAAAAACTGTATAAAAATTGTGAGCATATATTTATCTTTCGAATCAAACCTCACTGTCATTTTTTTTAAACTTCTCAAACCCTACAGGCAAAAAAAAAACTGAAACCTGATCGAACGCTCAGAAAGTATTTTACAAAATATATGCCAATACGTCGACGCCTCTTTCTGCAACAGGAGGAGGAGCTATTGTGTCATTGTGGGAAAGTGCTCAAAAGAGACCCTCTTCTCTCGGCATGTGAAACACCTTGGTAATTGATCGAAACATCACATAAACGACGAACGATCTTCGGGTAGTCAGGGAGAAAAATACTCACCCAAAGCCAACGAGAATTTGTAGCAAGGTAAGGATTCAGATTATGGTAGAGTTTATGTTTGGGATTATGGGAGGGAAAACACTTTTCCTACTCAACAAAAAGGTAAATTAGCGAACAAGGTCCATGATCAGGGGTTGAAAAAGCGGGTCAAGGTTGTGCACCGGGCAAAAAGTCATGTCCGCGATGAAAACCCTAAAAAAACTTTGAAGTGGCTAGGGTTTTTAGCATCTCAATTGCCATATTCAATCCACACGCATCAACTGCTACTGAATGGTAGTACTGAAATGTTACAGTACCGAAGATATTAAATATTCAATGCTACTGAATGGAAATATTGAAATGTTACAGTACTAAATATTCAATGCTCATGTCAGGGTTATTTACTGTTTGTCTTGAACTTATAAAACAAAACTTAAATGCACTTCAATACACAGTGAACAAAGGAGATATTTCCAAGATGAAATAATCCAATAACAGACAATTGGCACTGTCAAAGGACACATGACAATATTTAAAAATTTTAAAAAGAAAAATAAAATTTAATTAATTTTTTTTTCTGACAATTTCACATCCAACCAGGGCTAAATTGTCACTTCATTCTTTCTAACCAATCATAAAATAATTTTTTTAATATTAAATATTAAGAAAATAATTTTTATTTTTCAAAATATTTGGTTTAATAAGTAAATACTATGAAACTTTAGAAAACATCATGGAAATTTTTGCTTACAATTACAAAGTCAAAAGAACTTGACCCAAAATCGATAACTGTATTCTCTGCTTTGGCAGGGACTAATAATATACTACACGATATAGCAAGCACCAACATTTCCATAATGGTTAGCGCATGGAGTGGAGTCCTTTGTGCTCAAAAGGTTGCAAGTTTGAATCTTCCGGGGAACAAATAGAACCAATTTTTTTCCAATGCCCATTTGGCCTAATAAGGGTGCCATGTGGCACCACTGCATTAGGCCACATGTCAAGCCATCATTGGCTCATACATGCTGAGTCACCAACCCAACCACTAGTCCAGTCACTTGCCTTGCCACATGTCTGCCTGACAGCTCTGCCACATGTCGGTATCTGCCTCTACCATGTCACCACTCTATGAGATGCCACGTGTCAGTCTTTGATCATGCCACGTCACCCTTTGACAATTGACTTTTTCTTTGTTTGTGCATAACTTCAGAACACCATAACTTTTGCATACGGTGTCCGTTTGCGAAAAAACAAATATTGTCGGAATCAACATGATGAGCTGAACGTAATGGTGTTGGTTTCGTCTGATTTTGAGAACTTTTATTTTTAGGCCTTCCTGTATCCATTTTGGATCACGCCTCCCCAATAAGACCTTTTGGTCCTCCAAAAGGGTACTAACAAGTCATCAAGTGTGGATAGACCACCCCACTTGTTCTCTGTCTTTACCATCTCCACATGGAGAATAAGGTCTTTCAAAACTCTATCTCGTCATGAGAAAGTTCCTCTTCCGATGCCATCTTCTCACTTTGAAAATTTCTCTTTCTCGATCCAATCTCAGGATTCTCTTCAACAAGCTCACCTTCACCACGATTCAACTTTTCCTTAGTAATCATGCAAACTCAAAAACCAACCATCAACCTGCTCTGATACCACTTGATTCGAAATGATATTTAAAAACTTGGCTAATTTTTAAGCATGTGTTAAATTACCATTCGAAAACTTAAATGAGGAAGGAGGATTTAATGAAAGAATGTTGCAACCATATTAAACAATACATAACATAAAATAGACATAAGGAATAGGAAACCATAACACCAAGCTTGATAACGAAGTTCGACAAGGTTGCCTAAGTCTCTGGGCCTTGGTCTCAGTGGGGGAGACTTATTTATTAATTATTCAATGCTCTAAAAGTACATAAAATAGATCTTTGACTAGCTCAACTATGTTCTTCTCTGCCTCAGAAACCCAATACAACAGACGACACTGAAAATTTTTGAGTGTAACTCCTGAAAATGGTCTCCAAAGTTTAGCTATTTCACTGGCTTCTCCGCATAAAAGTTTATGTTCTGCATATTTTAACATCAATCTAACCCCTGGTCGAATTGTAAACCTTTTGGTTAAAAAGAAAGAGGTCGAGTGGTCAAATCTCAACCACCCTCAACTCTTGGCATAAAATTTGCATCAAATATGATATGAATATTTGTAATATGGTTAAAAATAAACATTATTCAAAGTTTTGACCCACTTTTCATATGATTCGAATCTCTCACTTTATGGGCTTTGACCCACTTGGTATAACATAACCATATATGGGGAAGAAGCAGATAGTAGTATCCAAGCCGAAAATTGTTAAAACAACAGTTTTTTGTTATCTCTATGAAACTCATGATCTTTGTAGCTTTTGATGGTAGAATATGAAATGTCATAACAAAAACTATTGGCTAAATATAGTCTGTTATTATATATATGATAATATGTATAGAAAATTATATCATTAATATAATTTTGAGTAAATTTTCACTTTAAAATAAATAAATAAATAAGGTTTATTTTAACCATATAATTACAATCAAAACACTTTTATAATTCCTTGCCAGTATGGGTAATAAAATATGAGTTTGGGATTTGAAATATGGTTAAAATCTTCCTTGGAATTCGATGCTTTTAATAAGGGATAAAATATATGGTTTTTAAAAACAACCATATAATAATATCCCAAATCAATATATATCTTCGTGGCATAATTTATGGTATCGTGGCATGTAATATGGGATAACTTTGGAGTTAGGCGCGATATTTGGTTATGTTGGTTAAAACATATATCATATAAATGTCGGCACATTTAATGACCGGTCAACGAACAACCATATCTCAATAATTAACAAGGGCAGCGTGGCTGCGTGTACTGCCTCCCCACGCTGCCCGCTGTACCGGGATTTGAATTTCAGACAATGAACTCTCGCATAGGTGTGACTGACAACGTCGATCATAGTGCCGTAACCGTACCGTCCCGTGTTGTTTTGATGTGCCCTGTCTGTCATGAAAACTATATAAAATTATAAAATATAAATTTAACTTACTTTTACCCAGTTTGTAATGTTATGTGACTTGTCTGTCATGAAAACTATATAAAATTATAAAATATAAATTTAACTTACTTTTACCCAGTTTGTAATGTTATTGAGTTAATTTTGATCTCGAAATACGTGAAGGCTGCAATAACACTATAAAGTTATCAGCCAATGAAATGTAAGAAAATTCAGTTTTTTTACATATTAAAAAATAAAATTTTGAATTTGTTATGTTATACATTAAGTTTTTGACAAAATTTTTAAAGTCAACTCAAATTAATAGAATAGTCAAAGCAAACTCATCACTATGTATACTGCCTGGGAGGCAGTACAATAATATACCACACAATATAGAAAGCACCAACATTGCCATAGTGCTTAGCGCATGGAGTGGAGTTCTTTGTACTCAAAAGGTTGCAAGTTTGAATCTTTCGATGGACAGATAGAACCAATTTTTGTCCCGTGCTTATTTGACCTCATTTGACCTAATCAGGGTGCCATGTGGCACCATTGCATTGGGCCACGTGTCGAGCCATCATTGGCTCATACATGTTGAGTCACCAATCCAACCACTAGTCCAGTCACCTACCTTGCCACGTGTATGCCTGACAACTCTGCTATGTGTCAGTCTTTGCCTCTGCTATGTCACCACTCTGTCAGTTGCCACGTGTCAGTCTTGGATCATGCCACGTCACCCTTTGACCGTTGAATTTTTCTTTGTTTGTGCAGAACTTCAGAACATCATAACTTTCACATATGGTGTCCGTTTGCAAAAAAAAATAAAATATGGCCGAAATCAACGCGACGAATCGGACGCAATGGCGTTGGTTTTGTCTGATTCTAAGAACTTTTATTTTTAGGCCTTCCTAGATCCATTTTGGATCACACATTGTCCATGATGCATAGATTTCCCTGATTATCGATCCAGAAAAAGATTCGTGGTAGCTAGAAGGACGTTGCACGACCATAAGAAAAAGAGAACATAACTATACTTGGTCTTGGGAAATCGATTTCTGGGATTCTTTAGTACTTCCATGAACTAGACAGGGGTGCAAGGATGCTATTCTATGCAACTATTATTGTTCAATGGCGAGCCTTTGATTAGAGTCACATCTTCTCCCTCTTTGTTGTATGTCTATTGTAGTTCAATTCTACCCTCATATATATAAATTAATAAAGCTATCTCAAACAAATAAAATTCACATGACAACGATGATTTAACGATGACTTAATATGAACTATGCAAGAGGAATAAAATTTCCAAATGGCATTGGTTCGATACACACTCCATGTATTACCACTGTTAGTAAGCTTTAAATATCAGCTTGGTTTAATATTTTCTATTTCAATTTGAAATCATATGCATAAATATTGGTTTGCTTTGCTTTGTTTTCTGCTTATTTATCTTTAAACTACTCAGATTATTCTCAACAACCAGAGATGGTGATATATCCCATTATGGAATATCCAATTCCAATGCACCAAGGTCTTCCAACTTGAATGAGGGATTCCATGGCGATCTACCTTCAATTATTTCAATATCGAAGTTTTCTCACATGGATAGGTCCTCCTAGTACTTAATTTTCATATATTAAAATCTATCCAACAAGGAATAAATTCCTCAATGTCGTCTGAAATAGTCTTTTCGATCCCTTGGAATCCATGGATCCAATATAATTGAAGATAAATATGGTGTAATGTTTTAAGAATAATTCATGAAACCATATCTTGGGTGGTTGGCTCTTTGCTCAATAGGGAAACTCTAAGTAAAATGATATTTTTAATCAAACTTTCAGATGTGTTAATGTATTGAATGGACACGTCGCTCTTCTTAACATTCTACATTGATGGCTTTATTGACATTCTAGACTGATGGCTTTATTAATCTACACATCTAGCTCTTATTACAATTTTTTTTAATTAGAGGAGTAATTTGGAATCTACACTTATAAATTATTATTGTTTATTATTCTAGTGTAAGAATGCTAATATTTGTGACATCTAAATGTTATGGAACTTTTAGACGTGAGAATATCAGATATGCTTACAATGTTCTATCGCACCTAATACCATATGGGAAATCCTTAAGCACTAGATAAACTTGACTTTAAGACGACCTTGTCAATTGTTAGAGCCGACATTGCTCCATCGCATAAGGCATGGGGCATCAACCATGGCCATCCATTGCATAGTTCGATGATTACTCTCCAACGAGGCACCCCTCGAAAGAGCTCTAAGGCTCTTCTAGTCATGTTGTCAATTGCCCACCAGTTCTTATGCATTGTGTTGGTGTTTATTGGTGCCTAAAAATTGATTTTTACATTCCAACAAAAGCTTGAGAAAAGGCTATTATCGTATCAATGAGAATGAGGGGGAAATGCAAATTTGAATTTTGAATGCCTTCCTCTTTAGAGATTGATTCTAATTTGGATCATTCAATAAGATATTCAAATACAAGTATGGGACAATCAACTTTGTGCAATTAGATAGAGCTAGCGGAATTGGACCCCCAAGGTTGTTTCAGTGAAAGTTGAGATGGTGGAGATTGGATAGCAAACCACACTGAGAGGAACAAATCTAGTGAAGTTGTTGAAGGAAAAGTCAAGGAATTAAATGGAAGTGGAATTAAAGAGGTTAGTAGAAAGGGTTCCATTGTTTTGGTTGCGGGCAAGTGAGAGAATGAACAATGAGTAATTAGGGAGGTTTCAGAGATAACATGCTATACTCTACATCTTGATTGAATCAAGTGGATATCAATGATTCCATTGCACTCAACAATTATAATATTAAATGTCATCCACGGGATATGAACAATTTTATTCCTTGTGCTCTTCCACCCTCGGTTTTATGTAGTTATTCCACAATGTCAATCACAACCTAAACACCCCATCTAAGTTTTATAGGTGCACCAAGACTAATCCTCATGAAAGATCTATGGGTTTATAATCATTCTTTTTTTGCGTCGAGAGGCACAGTCTACAACCCAATATTAGGTCGATGTGTGATTCTCTGCCTAAATTCAACATGGAGCTGACATGTGTCACTCTTAAATAATAACAATAATAAATAACTAAATGAAAATTGTATATGTCGGCTCTCAAATTAAATTAAACTAACCTAATTAAACCAAGATAAAAGAAGATTAAAAAGACTAATTCGCAAGGAATATAACTAAACAATCTAGAGTGCAAAAGGAATGGTTTGCACCTCGAGAGATTTGATCCCTCTTGACGCTTCATAGAACCGGAGTTAATATGGGTTTATGTTAGTTTATTTTGAACAATAATTCTATCTTCCAAACATACTCAAGCTCTTCATGGCATTGAAATAATGCCTTTATTCCTTCTAACAACACTAAACAACACTACTCAAAGATCCATCCATGTTAGATTATCTTATAGTAGGATATGTTCCCATATTATTCAAACCCTTTCCAACATATTATCATATCTATAGCATCAAACCCATTTAGTTTATAAGAACCCCTATTTAGTTTATAACAACCCTTCTAAAATTACTAAAAACAAGAAAGAACATAATCTATACAAATATGCCTTATTTAATTCCCCATTCAAGATTCATGGTCTCAAAGAAGCTTTACATGATATTGATATTCTCAGAGGAATAACGTTCAATGACTTTCCATCATGATATTGATATTCTCATAAGAATAACATTCAATGACTTTCCATCAGTTTTTGTAGTTTGATTGTGCAATAAAAGTAAAAAAAAGAAAGTTAAGAAATCCAAGTTTTAAATTTGTTTAAGGATTAGATTCGACGTTGTTTAATTCTTTTACGCTTTGGTTTTTTTCACTGGAATTGGGCGACACAAATTTGTATGAAATCACAATTTTTTGTTGTTTAAATTGCATTTTTTAATGCAAAAATGGATGGAGCGAGCTAAAAAACCCCTAGAGCACTCAGATTCTACAAAATTAACCACTCAAATCTACAGATTCAATAATTTCTCACTAAATTTTAGATAAAATTAAACATAAAATATCGACGAAAAGTGAACAAAACATATAACTATTAGAATACCGCAGTAGAGGTGGCGACTAATAGGGTTCTTGAAGTCCATGTTGTCTATAAGCAATTTGAGTTAGGTATGAAATCAATATTTGAGTACGTTATAATTATATTTGACGTTATATAATTAAGGAAGTTAAATATATGTACACTCCAATGTGTAAACTGCTCTTGTAAACAATACCCAAAGTTCGAAAAAAAATATTTTGACTATTCAGTCCAAGCCTGTTGCTTGCCCGACAACGCAACATAGGGGATTTTGTGACTGCTTGAGATTTGAAAAGTGGAATGGTCCTTTCCTCCTCTTCCCTCAAAATAATTAAAATGTCTCAAAGATACACAAATATGTGGGGTGGGAGAAGATGTAACCCTCTTGCTTCTCCTCCTGCCAAGTTGGAATGAACTCCCACACTTACGCCTCCACGATCGACGAGATTTTCTCCAGATTTAGGCCGCAATTGCCGTCAAACAGAGTCTCCCACAACCCCAAGTCATGCGCCTTATAAATCTATTCACTGTCACATGGCCACACCATTTCTGAAACCATAGACGGTTGTGATTGCGATGTCGGCTTCTCCCTTGTCTTATGATCATTATTTTTTATATGCTACAGAGAGGGAAAAGTCGAAGGGATTTCATCCAAGGCATATTTGGCAGCGACAACCTGAATTTGTTGACGGGTAAGAGAAGACAATGACGGAATGGCAGGTACATAATCGATAAAGTTGAATTTGGCGTTGGGGCCTCTAAGGCAATACACTGTGGTGGTGTTGGGGTTTCTTTGTTGTGGGAAGAGCCGTCGTTTACGTTGGGCAAATTATTCAAACCTTGAAATCAAAGTCGTTGAAAGAAAGACACGTGTAAAAAGACCGGATAAAGAAAAAACATAAATGAAACCCCATGTTCTCGTTTGATTGGTCGTTGACAGACGATAAAGAATGGAAAAAAACTTCCCCTTCAAAAACGCCTTCGGCGTAATTAGAGACTAGAGCCAAATAGATCTTGTGGTTTGTGGAGAGGGGCATACAGCTACATCAAGGTGCCGAAGAATTTCCAAGCGCTTTTGTTTCAAGATACTCTTGCCACATTCTGACTTATATCTAAATTTACAACACACACAAGGAGATCAACATCAGATTTATGGTTAAGTTCGATGGGTTTGTAAGCAGATGGTTAGAATTTTACAATTGGCCACCCTAGCTAGACCTAAATTGAATGCTAATATTATGGATGTAGTGAGTTTCTGCTATACAAAAAAATTGTAAGCTCTATAGGAGGTTTCACATATAAGGTTGTGATAGATCTGGTATTGAGTTACTAGATAGATTGGATCGAGGGAAGATTTTATCCAAGAACATATAACATATCTAAACTAAGCATAGATATAATATTGAGCCTTGGAAGAAGTGGGCAAAGTACAAATCTGAACCAAATGTAGATCTAGTATTAAGCAAGTAAACAAAGAGGAACTATCATAGGTCTAACGCAAAAACAAAGTGCAGGTCAATAGCAAAGAGTGTGGATTTAAGCAGAGATCCAGCTTCTCTACACTTTTAAATACAAACAAAGAACAATATAGATTGAACAAGTCAGATAATATGAACCGATATGAGTGTGGAATAAATTGTTGGCCCGTGGCTATGCGTTTTCTACAAGCTTAAGGTTTAGCTATAGCTTGTGGTTTTCAATGCATGCCACACCTATGGACTCGGTGAAATGGAAAATGAGGTCATCGATTACACGGATGATGTTGGAAGATTGGTTGTTGTCATTGATGTCAACCCTAGTCATGGGTTTTGGACCACAAGATTGATGAAGGCATTTGGACATGAAGGACAATGCACATGCAGATACAACACCCATAGATGGATAGTATACATCATGGTGTTTCCGGTGGTATGTGGCACGTCACGTGGATCCTCATGGTTGAGGAGAAATGAATTTTTGAAGATGACAAAGTGAATTGAAGAAGGAAGTAC